>VYZW01033735.1:729-34515 GCA_013401315.1 Balaeniceps rex
CGCGGGGGCGCTGTTGGGGGTGGGGGGGGGGGCGGATTTCTGCGGGTCTGCAGAGGGCACGGGGTGCTGCAGGGCTGCGGTGGCTGCTGCGGGCTCTGGCCATGATGTAATGGGAGCGTTAAGGGTATGGCCGGGCCAGGGCAAGGGGCGAGGGGGCCAGTGCCTCGCCTTGCAAGAGGGATGCAGCTGGGTCTCGAAGAACTTGGTGTTGGTGTCCAATGGCGTGCCGGTACATCGTGGATTTCGGACGGATGCCCCCCCCCATGACTGGGTGTTACTGCCATAAGGGAAAACCTAAACCCAGAAAAGGAATTTCCTATTTCTTCAGTAGAAATAGGAGATTCCCCTTTTCACTTGGATAGGAAATACTAGGATTTTTTTTTCTTCTTCTTCTTGTGGTTGACCCAGGAAGTCATCTTGTCGCCAGCCTTCTGGTTTTTTTGCTCTAGAGGTGCAGGGAGGAGGGTGTTGCGTTGCTGTGGATCCTGTGGGTACGCGTTGAAGGCAGTGACAGCAGCTGCTGTTGGCTCTGGAGCTCTGGTTGCTATGAGAGAAGCTTCAGTAGACTTGGCTGCTATCTCCAGGGAAGGACAGCAGAGCAGCCTCCATTAGTGTGGTGGTGGAGAGATGGCTGGCTCACGTTCAGCAAAGAGCTTTACTTTTCGGGCCATTTCCACAGGTCCAAAGCAGAAGCCGGGGTATGTTTTGGTCCGGTGAGACAAAACCCTACAAGGTGGGTTTCGTCACTGTTCTTGAGTTAATGGAATTGCATTAAAGTGTGGGCTGGAAACCCCGAGTTACCCTTTCCATATTTTTTGGTCCGTGTGAAAAGTAGGACAGCGAGAATTGATATGATCTTCCTGTTAACCGAAGGCTGCAGTCGTGTCTCTTTTGAACTCCAGTCTCCTTTCCAGCCAGTAACAGAGCCAGATGCTTTTCTTATTGTTTGTATGTCTCCTTCCTCCCCTTCCATCGCCTGGGCCCCACTTGCCTTATTGACTGGAATTTCTGCTGTGTGCAGTGGGTGTGTGCAGCAGACACCAGCCTGCTAGTGCTGAGAAGGGATTTTCCATTCACAGACCAGGGAACAGTCAAAATAAAGGCCCAGCTCAACTTTGGGACTGCAAACAGAAAGCAGGGAGAGGAGTTTCCCCTCTGCTGCAGAGTAAAATTTATCCTCTGTGCTTCTTAGGCAGTTTTATGTCAAAATGCATAGAAAATGCTGCTTTGCTCTGAAATAGGGAGTTGAAACCTGTGAATAATGGGGAAGATTCTTCTCTTTCGGTTGACTCAAATGCTTGATGAAGGAACAGTTTGCAGGAGGCCATTTTTGACGTGACTATGTATTGTGGAATCTGCCAGCTTTTATCCCCGCACTCTGTCTACTTGACTGCAATAGCTTCCTTTTTTTTTTTTTTTTTTTAAGGAAGAATGAGTGCCTTTCTTATCTGCTTAACTAACCATTTGGCACTGGCTGCTGTCTGTATGATATTGTATTGTTGACTTGGAGCTATCGGTGTGTTCCAGTGCATTTGTTAAAGATGAAACTGTTAGTTGAGGTATGCAGTATGGGAAATGGGAATGCATTAGCATTAGAAAACAACTGCCATCTTTGCAAACTAACACCTATAATGGGGAGCCCCTTGCCCTGGCCTGAGTTACCAAACGCAGAATTACTATGAGCTTGAAGCAAAAATTCCAGGACCAGAATAATGTGAGAGAGATTAAAATATGCCCTTAAATCCGCTTGACTGGGAGCAATCATGTGGTAGATGCCAGACTCCGAGTAGCTCTTATATTTGAGGATCTGTAGCACCCAAATTGTTTCACAAGGTGGGGTGAGCAACTTTTAACCCACCTAAAATGCATCCATCACTGGGGCTGAATGTGATATCTGCTGCCTAGCATGGAGTGACAGGACAACAGTAATGAACTTAGGATTTTGTGAGTACAAAAACTAGCTCCTCGGTTTAATAAAATACAGCAAGTGAACTTTGTGGCCCCTTAGTCTTTGTTTACAGTCTCTCTGTACATTGTTTACAGTCTCTCTGTATGTTATAATGGGGAATTAATCCTCTGCCTGGCATCCTGTTGAATAACTGGCACCGCTTTGGCAAGGCCCTGGCTTTTCGTTTTGCTGTCATATCCCAAATGACCTGAAAGTACTATTCCTTAGCTAATGTTGTCTGAGATTTCACCACGCCAAGGTGAGGTAGTGAAATGCCATGTACGTTCAAATCCCTTTTTAGAAAGAGGACTCAGTTACAGCCAGATCTCATTTTGAAAAGCAATAGGTCAAAGTTGAAAAAAAAAAAACCATAGCAAAGAGATGGCATTGAACTGGCATCTCAGAATGTGCAAAAGTTTATGCTCTTTTTCTGGGGGGGGGAATCTAACAACTGCTGATTTAAATTTTCCAGATGTTCCCTGAAGTTAAAAAAAAGCATTTTTAATTCAAACTTCCAGGTGTGAAGCATGCAAGGGAGAACTAGATGTGTGATGTCCCAGCCGTGTAATTTATTAGTCTGACCCAACTATTCTTTCTTCCATTTCGGGTGATCAGACTCTTACAAATTTGTTTTGAATGATGTGATGAGATAAAAATATTTCTATCTATTCTGGCAATAGTAAACTAAACATAATGAGCATTCAGAGGTTTGAAACTTCAAAAATCATTGGTCTCATGGCAATATTACTATAATACAGATGCACATTTGTGTTCTTACTCTGGTGCTGCTTGTGTGTGTAACTCTGAAATCTTGCCAGTGAAATCTCATGTTGTATGTAGTATATAATTTTATATATACAAGATGTAGGAGCAGTGCTTGAATTGAAAGCATTAAATGTATGTTTAAATGTATAGCATGTGAGATACTAAGTTGCCTCTGTGAAACTTAAACTGCTATTTGATTTTAAAATAAAGACTTTGTTGCATTTTACTTGTCTACTTAGTTTTTTCTCTTCCGAATTAAAAAACCAACCAACCAACCAACCAACAACCAACCAAAAAACTATGGAAGTTAAAGCTGTTACAGATTCTACAGGCAGTCTTTGGCTTCCATGACAGACTTGCGGCAAGAGTTAGTGCACAGTAAGTTTGCACTTACATTGTTAGACACAGTTTTGTATAAATCTGTCTTAACCTAAACCTTTTGCTTATTTTGATCATGGAAAAAACCCTAGACTATAATGCAGCAAGAGTTCAACGTCTTGAAACTGTGGGAGCTGAGGATTTTTTTCCACTTTTTTCTTAATTCCTTATTGAAGTTGCTGGGGGTTTCTTTTTTTTTTTTTTTCTTCCACGGGATTTGCTATTTTGGTGGCAATTTTCCAGTATTCCTGTAGCAAATCAGCCGAGCAGTGGCCCCTGTCCCTGCTGAGCAGGGAGAATGTGCAGTGCTCCTGGCCTCCCCGCTGAGCTCACACAGGGGTGGGACTTGCTAAGCTGCTGAAATCGCAGCTAATGCCCACTGAGCATGCTGAGAAACAGTTTTTCGACTGCACCTAGTTTAAATTTTTTTTCTTCTATAATTAGTAAAGATGCTCTTTGTCTCAGAGGATGATCTACGTGACAAATCAGGAGATTCTTGTTCATCATCCCCCTTCCCCCCTGTCCGTGTTAGTGGTGAATTATTATTTTCCTGTAACAAAAATAGCTAAAGGGATTTTTCCCTCACTTCAACTGATGAGTCTGAACTTGAAAAGCTGTAGCCCAAAAGAAGAAATCTGCAGCAAATAATAGCCCTAACGCTAGATTTTGTTGCCACAAACCCTATAGGAGCATCAGTATTGTTGTTTAAATTGTAAATCTGCAACTTTCTGATCCTTAAATCTAATTTAAATGATTAAACAGTAGAACAAATAAATTATATTTTTAAATAATAAATTTGAGGAAGAAAAGCTTTCTTGGTGAGTTTTATTTTCCTCGTACCAAACACACACAAAAACGAATTATTTTAATGAGCAATATGGGAAATACTCAGAAAGTACTGATGTGCTCAGACTTCAAGGTGCAAAAATGTGGGAGGACTTGTCAGCAGTTTGAGTGGCAAGCTTTTAGTGAGCAGGAGAAGTAATTTCTTTTGTGGTCAGGAATCTAATAGTCCCACATTCACCAAACATGAAGAAAAAAGGGGGAACGAAGAGGGAGGAACGTAGGAGAGTGGCATTGAGAAATAGTCAGGAATTTGGCTTTTAGAGTGAAGTTTAGAAGTGATCTGTTGTTTATGCTAAAGTTTAATCCTTATAAACTTGATAACGTAGACAGGTCTTGCATTCCTCCCTGAGGGTCACGGAAGGGCTAAGTTTAGCAAAGCAGAGGTATCCCAAGCAGTCAGATCTATGCAGCTTTTAAGGCAGCAAACTTTTTTGCTTATTCATCCCATTCTAAACAAGCTTAGTTATTTTTTTCACTTAGAAGCAGCCTTTTGAGACAGAATGTGAGTTAGTTTTAAAACCAACATGCTTAAGCCCTAAAATATTTCAAAGTAATTTCAGAGTAGAAAGGTCACGGTGCTTTTGATGTGTTCATATTTAGAGCGTGATTACAATTGCAATCATACACATTGACAAGAAGATATTGTCTGGATTTGGTAGCTGCTCATTTAGTGACTCAGGCTTATTCCTGTTGTCCTTACGGAGCTCATACCAGGGTTTTCTTCTGCAGCCTTGTTGATTTACAGGACAAAACTTTTTCAGTGACTGTGCCAGCAGCCCAGAAAACAGTTTGAGGTTCTGATACTGAGAAGAATCCTCTTGACTTTGAAGTGAGCAGTTTGAAATGCAAGTCGTTGATAGGGAAGGAGTGTGAGACCCCACCATCAAACTTTTTAACAGACGTGCCTGCTGATGATTCAGTAAAAGAAAAAAAAAAAAGTCAGGATGCAGCTTGGAGTTTTAGTTTGTCAGTGTCAGATAATGCAGTCTCTTGGTTTTGCATAGTCTTTGAATCATGAAAATAAGTGGCTGGAGGATTTCTGAGGATTGTGTTGCATGGAAATACTTGGGTAGGGAAGCCCATGTAAGACAGCATTGCTCAGACTGGAGGGGGGAAAGATGCAGCTTGCTTCTGGGAGCAGAATATGGGAGTTGCAGAGGTGATAGCTGGTATGAGGATGGGACTGGGAAGACTGAGACTTCTCATCACAGCTCCGGGTATTGCAGAGAATGGGAGCAAAGGAATATTTTTCAGTGTGGCCCTATTTCCCAGCTGTGCCTCTGCCCAAATGACATCTTTCTGGCACTGTTCTCTGTCGCTCTCTCGGACTGATACCCCTTTAGGATGCCGGTGTGGAAGCTGCTCCCAAGGAGCAATTCTCAAATGTTTTTATGGAAGAGAGTGAGGAGGTGAGAATGTATCCCTGCTTGTAGGCAGGAAGGAATACACTGGGAAAAGTTTGAGAACCAGTGATTTAGGAAACTGAAGTGCCCTGGGGGTTCAGCATGGAGCCCTTAAAATAGCTAGCATGTCTCAACCTGAGCTGCAGTATCAGTTTATAGACACTTGGAAGAATATATCAGCCTTTTGCATTCATGTGGCCTTTAACTAAAGCCACTAAAAGAAATTATTTCCTGTGTTTTGGTGGCATTAGTTTGGAATAACTTATAATTGTGCTGCTAGAATGCTTTCAGTAATGTGGCTGTAGATTAACTTTTGCCACAGCAAAGATCTGGAAGCTTCCTGTATAAATATAGCTAAAGTGAACCTTTGAAGAAAAGACGACTGCTTGATCAAGTTAAGTAGGCTCTGCTTGACTGTAGAGGAGACAGGCTTTCGGATTCAAAGTTCTCTTGCAGTTTCATGAATTTCAAGGATGTTGGTGCTCAAAATGGCCTGGAGGTTAATAGGGAACAAGGATGCTTGTAGGGTGAAAGTCAGGTTCTAAGCTTGCCACAAACTTGCTTTGTTGTGCAGTTCTGCTAATATCTACCTCAGGGTTTGCTCACATGTGGAAATTTGTGTGTTAAACTGGAATGGGTGTTTGTGACGCACTGTATATTCTTTGCACAACTTCGTGCAGGTTTTTGGTGCACACTAGCGATACGGTTCCATGGCAGTTCAGGCTGACCTGACGTGCTGCTGCCACAGTCCTGCTCTCCTTCCCACCATCACTTTTGCCTCTGTTCTGGCCTGTGCCTGCCCCAGTAGTGAACTATTCAGGAAGGCATGATGAAAACAAGTGCATTTCATTTTTGGAAGTAAGAGTTTTCTGCTGGCTTCTGTCTGAACTGCTTGACTGTGGGGTCAGGTTAGCACCAGTGCATAAAGGGATGGGGAGGCTTCACTGAAGCTGTGCCAACTGAAGTCAGCTTGAAACTATTGCAGAACTGCACCCTGCGAGTGAGGTTACTCCGGGTGAAGTTACACGAGACAGCTGAGTACATCCAACAGCTCTGCTCCTGAATGGGGGAAGTTTTGCTCCCCCTTCCTCTCCCACCCAGCGGGGAGTTCTGCCTTTTCTGTTTGCCAGCTCTGGTTCTTGCTGGATCCCTTTTCTGAACTCCTTCAGCTTGCTAACCCAGCAGAAAGCTCTGTTGGGGTTGTTTCATGTTTTGGTTTTTGCTGGATTCTTTTTTTGCCAAGATAGTGAACTGAATTGGCACACCAAGAGATTTGACAAGCATCCAGAGCCCTCACAAAATAAATAGGGGAGAGCATATGGGTGGAAGTGCAGAGGATGTGGTGGGGACCGGAGAAGGGGAGCGGGGTCTCCGCCTTTCGGTGGCAGCACACAGTGTGGCCAGCTTGGGCTGTCCCCTGGAACTTCACACTCCTTTTAAAGGAGAGTGCTCACCATACAGTGGACGGTAGCTCAGTCTGTGAAACGCTGTGGGTTTGTGCCCTTGGTCGCTGTGCATAGAGTACTGTCTTTAGATGAACGTTTATTTTTCTGCTTGAAAATTGGTGGTGTAATCTTTCCTTCGTCTGCTCTTGTTTGCTCAGGAAGCTGGTCAGATGTGAGTTTTAATGTAGGCTTGATCTGTGATGGCGGAACGGTGTTATAACCTACACATGGTGCTTAGCTGTTTCAAAATAGTGAATTCTTGTAGGTATATTTTTGCAGAAAGTAAATATAGCAGAGAGCTGAAGTGATGTCTCCTTTCGGAACATGTCAAAATGTTAATTGGTATACAGTTATTACAAATCTGTGTAAATAAATGTACCACACAATATTTCTTATCTTTACCTGGTAATTAGAAAGTCTTTATTTTGCATTTACTTGCCAGTCGTTATGACTTGTGAGATATCCAGGCATACAGAAAATTATGAATTACTGAGGATGCAATGTCAATCAAATTATAAAACGTATAGTAGTAAAAAAAACATAACATGAATTCCATCTAGCTTTGCTGAAAATGTATAGAGACATGAGTGCGACTGGAACAACGCAAAAATTTAATTCAGCCAAGGCCAGTTGCAGCAGAAACTTGAATCCTATTTCTTTAATATGGAAAACTCGGTTATAGCAGCATGTATTTGAAACAGAGTAATTGTCTGTGTACTGCAAATCCCAGCGTGAACTGCTCCATCTGCTCACTGTAAGTTGAGGCTTTTGGTTTTGTACCTAGTGAGACTATTTGGTCTAGTAGAACTTGAGGCAGCATTTTGGCTATTTGAGTTTGAATAAAGTTATTTAAATGTTAGCATGTCATGACATCTCCAAATGCATATTGCTGTGCAAAAAATTCATGTTGGGTATGAGCAGTATGTCTCATAAGCAAGAAGTCTCATCTTTTGTGAGGGTAATTTTTATTTAATGAAAAACTTCACAAATAACCCCAAATCAATCACGTTGCAATAAAGGAACTAAGCAGATTGTATTTGCTGTGTTATGCTTCACGGCCAATAGCAGTTGTTCTGATTTTGCAGTGTGGTAGCTGAATACCTAGGTGAGCAGTTGGGTGACACATGTAAGTAGAGTTCCTATGTACTTCATCTGAACGCCCGTGCCCACTCCCCGCCCGTGCACCCCGTACCCAGGGTTGGGACATATCCTTTATCTGACAGTGGCCGGGCAGAAGGTGGAAAGTTTTACTAAGTAATAGACGTTGTATTTTGGGGTGTGCCATCCCAAACCTGTCTCTTTGGATAAGTGTCTTGTCAGTAGGAAGATCTCTGCTGAGGTTAAAACTACGACTTGTGAGATACGTAAAGGAAATACCTTAATGCTGCCCTGCGATGGTCCTGTTTGGAGAGGCTGTTCTTGGGTGCCCTGCCTGAGGTGGGAGGCACTTGGATGCCGAAGTCCCAAGCTGATGGCATCCTTTACGCACCTATGGAAATCACCGTTGGTGCTGCTAGAAGAGCGGTGCTTGTTACCTTTCCAGCTTAGCTCCTGAAACACTTGGAGCACGGTGTGGGTCCGTCGGAGAAATTCAAGAAGCTGAGCACAGAAGTGCTTGCATCTGGTGGCACAAGTCCATCGTTTCATGGATTCTCTTTGGCCACTGTGGGTTCAGAGTATCCTTTAGGAAAAGTTCAGATATAGAATTTGTAAGAAGATGAAAAATTCACAGACTGGGAGAAGTCTTTCCCAACAAGCTGCCAGAGAACGTAAGAGTGAAATTAAAGTCATAGTTCCTATTTCCTGCTCCTGTATTTCTAAGTCTTACATACGCTGATAGACGTAATAAAGAATAAAGCGCTAGCATATTCGAAAAGCGAGACTATACATTGAAACCTGCAGTCTTAGGCCTTTCTTGTGCATAGCTTGGGACTGTCAGCTTGAAACTGGTCAGCAGAAATTTGTTGAAATGCGTGGGGAGAAGAGGACTTTGGAGGAGCAGGGAGAATGAAATGGCATGTCCAAATGTTGATGTAATTTCTCTGCTTTTTGCAGAACTGTATGAAAATGTAACCGGGATCCTTTCGGTGAAATCCTTTGACTGAAAATTCCTTCCGTTTTTTTAAACCATGTCACCCAGCAGAGATGGATGGGGGTGATTTAGGAGCAGGCTGTTCTTGCGAGCAAAGTTTGTAGCTTTCTGTTGCTCTTCCAGTGTCAGAGTTTAAGGCGTCACTCCTTTTTCTGAGCGATAGTGAAGTAGGCTGTTCCCGTGAGAGTCACTGTGTTGGGGCAGCGTTTGCAAGGAATTCTGATATTTTGAGTTTTATGTGAAGAGAAGGTTGTGAGGGAGGAAATAAATGGCCTTGACACATACTGAAAAATGATGGAAACTTTTCAGCATTTTGTAAAACAGAATTACCTAAGTTGTTAAGAAAGATGGTTGTTACTGAAATGGTATGTGGGTTTAAAATGTAGAAATTCATCTTGAACAATGGGACTTGCTATGGAGTTCTGTTAGTATTGAGAAGATTTAATTTAGCTTAGGTTAAAATCTCTCCGGTTAAACTGATCATCCCTGCTTTTTGGGAGGCCGACGTTTTTCACCCAGGATGCATGTGTGGGTCCTTAGCCTGTACTGACCGTGAATAAAACAAGTGAAATGGCTACAGTGACTTAAATTTTTTTTCAGGTGTTTTTTCCCCACCCAAAAGTTCAAGATGCAATTCTGCCAGGGCAGTTTGTCCCCCCCCCCAGTTCTGCTTAAATCTATTGATTTAGCTCTAGCTATCATGTGTATGGCTCGAAACAGTGTGTGTCACATCTCAGAAGTAGTATTCTGATTTTACTGACAGGAAAATTAAGGCACAGGAGAAGGATTAGCTTGCATAGGACATCTTATAGGCAGCATGGAGGTAAAACATGGGGTTTTTTTGTTTGGTGGGTTTTGGGTTTTTTTGACTCCTGGTCTAGTGGTGCAAATTGCCTCTCTGACTTTTTTAGGTAGCCATCTCAGCCACACCAATCCTCACCTCTTCCCACATGTCCATGTTCTGTAGCGCTGTGTTGCTTCTGTATATACCTTTGGTTTCTTTCAGTAAAGCAACCAGTGGTTTTAATACTGATGGTAATAGGCGTGGTGGGGAGTACATTGTGTAGTGGATACAGGTGAAAAAATCTGCTGTATGAGTTGTTGATGGGGAAGCATGGTAGAATGAGCCAGGGTATTTTTGCTGCTTGTTTTCACTAGCATTGTAATGCTACAAGATAGTTTGGGTTAAGAACAATGTCGCTACTGATTTGTGCCATCAGGACTGATAAACTCTGTGAAGGGGCCTTCAGAGTATCTTGACAAACTGTGTTTGGATGCTTAGTGCACACAAAGTCTATCTGCATTATTCAGGAGGATAATTCCTGTCCATGCTGGTTTCCTCCTGTGTTGAGATCATTCTTCTATCCAACTGTTACCCAGCTGAGGGAGGTCTTGATAGTTCTCAGTTTTTCCATGACAAAATCAAATTAGCCCTATAATGACTGGTGCATGTGAAATTCCTCTCGGTTAAAGCACGTTGCCCTGAACATTTTATGGCTGGTTTTTTCTTGGGAGAATTCAGCATCTTGTGTTCGAAAGGGAAAGGAGAAAAGATGCAGATTAGGAAAAGCTGGTGTTCAAGGTACAGGAAGGAGCGCGTAGCTTGCTTCTAGAACATAATCTGTCCAGCTGTGACTTAGTCATCTTCAGTCTTATATAAAATGCGTCCAATCTAAATAGTTGAGCATGTCCCTCCTGAATGCGGCAAACCAGTGTCTTTTATGCTTATGTGAAGCTGTAACAGGCGCAAGCCATCTTCTTAGGAGTGCCTTCATACTTGTGAACCTGCAGCATCCATCATGCTGTCAAGCCTCATTTACTCATGTGATGGGATTTTTTTTTTTTGTTCTGTTCCACAATTTTTCCAAGTTTAAAGAGGTTCCTTGCTGTTGGCAGGGAGTACAGCACTGATAATCCCAGACAGGAGAGCAGACAATGTAACATGAGAACAAGAGTGACTCTCCTGAGTCAGACTGAAGGTTTTGTTCATCTCTGGCAGGGCCAAAAATTGATGCTTAGGGAACAATGTAAGGTGAGAGGATCACAGGATCTTGGCTAACGTCTCTAATTTTGGTGTAGTAGTTCACACTGTTACATTAAATACATCCCTGCTCTCAGTCACTTTGATTTCACATAGCTATTCTTGAAGGAAAGGGGGATAACTTGACTATTATGACATGCTTTTGTGTGGATAAATATATGTCAACATTAACCCTTTGTTTATATAATTATGGTGGTTTTGGAGGGGTGGGGGAGATTCTTGTTAGTGACTGAAGTTAGAACTGGTAAGCTCTGTAGGAACTGGCCCATGAGAGTTGAAAGATACTCTGTGCTAGATAAGGGGTGATGGACATCTTTACTTAGGTAGTGAAGGAAACGGGTGCTGTGAGTGTGTTGCTAAATAAACGTATTGATAAAGATAGATGCTGATAAATCTTACTGCTGTGAACATGGAAGATATGATTTAAAATGATATCAATATATTTGCCACTAATACATGTTTCATGAAACTGTGGGGAAGCTAACATCTTAAGTCACCTGTGTATGCAGTGGAAGAACTGCCTTCCTTTGGAGGTGTAGTTAGAGCTGGAGCTTCACTTGGTAGTCTGAAGCATTCTTCAAAGGCTTCCAAGAAAGTGTTTGATGTAGTTTTAGTTTTAAAAAAAATTTTTTTTTAGACTTTTTTCATAAAAACTACAAATGTACTGTGCTCACGCTGAAGACTTAATGGCTTGGGTTGATGCTGCCTGGGGACCTCTAGGCTGCAGTCTGTTGCATGATTTTAAATTCCCCCCCAAAGAATTGTGGTAAATCCATATGCTGCTTTGTAGGTTGTGCTTGACAAACATGGTCTAGCTCGTTTGTAAGCTGCAATGCCAAGTGTAGAAATGACTAGGTGAGATTTTCCAGTCTTTGTTAGGTGGAAAGTCAGATCATCAGAAGGTTATTTTTGGCCTTAAAATGCATAGTTACGCAAACACTTAGTGGCCCTGGAGAAGAAATGAGCAAAGCCCTGAGCAACCTGATCCAAGTTGGCCCTATTTTGGGGAGAGGAGGGGGTTTCATTCAGTTAACCTTCAGTGGTCCATTCCAACCTGGATTATTCTGTGGTTCTGTGGAAGTTGGACTGGGTGTAGGAGGTGTGGGGGGCATGCCTGTTTTGCGTGGAGAGGGCAAGAGTTAGGAGGAAGAAGGCAGGGTACTCTGACACTAGAAATGGTTGTGCTGGAGATACTGCATTAACAGTGGAGATCTAAAATATCTGGGATTGTAACTTGGAAAGGACACACCTAGCTTTATAGAAGGTTGTGAGATTAAATCAGCTTTTAATTTACTGTTCTTTAGAATCTTTTTATCTGGATAGCATATAATATTTGATAAAGCTTCTGTCAGAGAGATGCTAGTGGGATAATAAAGTATGTTTAGGGAGCTCTGAATTGTTTTGCCACATTTCAACAAAAGATATGAATCCATCTGGTGCAAGGTGATGCATTTGTTAGCAAAACTGCAAACCCACCTATACACTGTGAAACAACATTTTGGAAAGCAGTAGTTCAGAGGGCTTTGAGGTCTTTACAGCTAGTTGCCTCTACATGGTGCTTGGGCCAGTATTTTATTTAAAAGGATTAGTGTGATTCTTGGGCATATTGGAGGAAAAAAAAAGTGGGGGAAAGGAATGCGAAGCAAAAATAAGTAATCTTATAAACACAGCAACGTTGAGACTGATACTGGAATTGAATTTTGGTTTCCATGCTTCAAGAAGAATGCCAGTGTATTTGGAGAGAATTCAAAGGACAGCTGCAGAAATGATCCAGGGACTGGAAAATAAGCCTCATGATGTGAGGCTTAAAGGAGCTCAACTTACTCAGCTTATTGAAAAGACAATTGAGAGAGGACTTGATCTTTCTCTAAAAGGACTTGTGAGATTTGCTGACAAAGGCATAGCAATATCAACTGAGGTTAGACAAATTCAATCTTGAAGTACAGTTTCTTAGCAATGATAATAATTAAACATTGGAATGGTTTACAGGGAAGGGGAAAGGAGCAAATGTTCATCTGAGTCTTTTAAGATAGGCCCAACTAATTTCGTTCTGGAGAAAATACATTGTGTTTTGTTTTGGGTTTTTTTTAATGATGATAATACTCCTTTCCTGGCATTGGAGCTTAAGAATCTTTAAAGGTTTTGTACCATTATCAGTTGGCGCAAGTTTAGATACATGCACTCGCAGTCAAAGCCAAGATCATGAAATTAAGGTGAATTTAGAGAAGAAATAGTTAACCTGGTGCTAGAATACTGCCTTGCATAAGGCACATAAGATGCGAAGGGAACTCTGAAATTTAACGCTTTGTGGCTTGCATCGTTGGAACTCAGTTCTTTCCCATGCTGCATTGCTTCAGATGGTTAAGATACGGTTAAGGCTTTCTGAAAGCCTCTGCAGAGAAGCCCTGATGTAACTGTGTACGCTCACTGTATTCAGATGAGCATTTCTGAATTCCAGTTGACCACAGCAGAAGTCTAAACCTTTCTCATCCTTTTTTAGAAACAGTACTAAAAAAATTGTACAATGGCAATATGATTACAACTCCTCCGAGAGACAAAGTAAGCACAAGCTCTCCTAGTAGGTTTCATTCTTAAATTAATGTAGGATATTCTCTGTCTCTCAAGTTAACTGGACTTAGTTGGTAAGTTTATTCATGCTTGAAACAATGTTAAATAATTGTCAGAAGCAGTATTCTAATGGCACTTGTTTGCTGGTTTTTGTGCCATCCAAATGGGAGTACTTCAGCGATTCTGCTCCTCCCTCACTTCGTAAGTTCACCTGGGGAATTGAGTGACTCAGTTTGGTAATGGCTCCAGATCATGCTTCTACTTTTTATTTGCATTTGTCCATTCCACCACTCCCTCAATGGCTACCGAGTTTCTATATTTCCATAGATTACCTTGTTCCAGATGCCTTTGCAGACATGCAGAGCTCTTAAATTCTGTTCTGGTAGCTCTCAAAATCTGCTGCTTTGTGCAGGCAGAGCTCTGGTCTGTCTTGCCTGTGCAGAGGAGGACGTGGAGCTACCTGGGCTGCTCTCGCCTCTTCTCCTGCACGGCTGCATTCCTGCCTCTCCTCTCCTCCTCTGGGTCCGGCCAGGGAGGAGCCCCATCGCTCTCATCTCTGCAGCTGTGGAGTCAGGAAACACTTCCGTGTCCTAAGGAAGAAGAGGCAGCTCAAAACTCTGTAGCTTTTTGAACATTGAGCCTATCAATTTGTCATATAAATCGAGCTATTTCTGAGGTGGGGAAGAGGTTGTCTAGCAACTGCAAGTTTCCTTGCTTAGGGCTAAAGGGACAGAAAACTGCAGAAACGTGTTGGGGAACTACACAGTGTAAAGCAAAGGCCTCCAGCTTCGAGATCTGGTGCAGCAATCCTTGCTACTCGCCTTGTCCAGACAGCCCTATCTGTCTTAACCTGCAGAAGCGACTCGCAGAAAGTGCTACACACAAAAGAGGTTGTGAAGGCTTAGCAGTAAAGAAATCTTTCCCCTTCCTTGCCTTCCCTCTCTGCTGTGTCATCACCTCCCTCTTGCCAGCATCGAGAGGCTGCTGGAGGAGGGTTGTCAGCCTCTTCAGCATGAGCAACTCCCGCGTTTCAACCTCTTAGTTTCATCGTGTGGTTGTACATACCTGTGCTTAGTTGCGTGTGCGATAACCATGAAAACATCCTCAATATATTACTCTGCTCGTAATTCAACATTCAAAAAAACCCAGCGGTTGTGGTAGCAGATAGCATTTCGTTATTGATGTGTTGCAGAACCACTTGCTCAGCATCGCTTTCGCGTGAGCTCCACAACGAGCACTCTTGGCCAACTGTTTGATGTCAGTACTCCTGTGTTACCACCCACATGCAGTTAAGGTGGTTGGCTACAGTGCTGTGCGCTCATAGAGAAGCTCTTCTCAAAGGAAGAAATTACTAATTTATCTGCAAGTCATCAGAAGTAAATCTGATTTAAGTGACTTTTTGTCTTTATTCAGTCACCGGTTGCAGGTTTGTGACTGCTGATTTCTGGTTATCTGCATTTACTTTGAAAATGCGTTCAACTGGATTATCCGCTTTTCATCTTGTTAACAAAAAATGGGCTAGTCAAAAAAGTGACCGTGGCTCTCAGCGCTGTCTGTACTGCTGAGCTTTGCATTTCTTGCCAGCAGTTATGAAGCAGATATTTGGGAGCTTCCTGAATAAGTGTCACACCTTCTTCTCTGTGGTTGTGAGAGCAAGCCTTTGATTATCTTGTTTTAGCAAAAAGTTATCAAAATAACATCAAAATGTATATTCCTTAAAGCTTGATGGCCCAATGTGGTGTTTGCTGATGGCTTATTCTGTAAATCTGACTACTGTAATGTTGCAATTGGGTGAGCATCCACTGTGCATGGAGGATCCAACATGCAGAGCCATGGCATGCCACGCTTCCGTATCGGTAGTACCTGCTTTTTGGGATCAGCACGTATCTTGTCAGTGCCAAAATACAATATAACGTGAATGCAAGTAAGCCAGAAAAGTGAACCACTGTAAAGAACATCTCTTGAAGATAATTCAGCATCAGCAAGCAGGTAGAAGCCCCAGAAGGGGAAATAAGGCTTTTTGGCTGATATGCTGCCTTTGGGCCTTCGTGATTGCTCTCCACCACTGTTCCACTGACTCTGCTCTCTAACAGGTTTTATGCTGGGAAAAGTAGATCTGCAGGAAATGTGTGAATTTCCTAGGGGTCCCAGAACCATCTTAAGTGACCAGGAGTGCCACTGGGCACCAGTGCCTGGGCAAGTGCCACAGTTGGTGGGGTTTCCTACAAAGACGTCCCTGAGAAAGGGATGTGGTGGGGCAGTGCAGTGGCCTGAGCTTTGAAACCTGCCACAACACTGGAAGATTGCTGAAATCCTGATTAACCATGTAAAATTCACTGGATTTTAGTGCTTCGCAGTGATTACATAGCTCAATTAGTAAATGTATCCGACTGTCTCGCTGTGTGCGGTGCAGGTTGCAGGTGTTTTCATAGCCAGGTTTCCCACTCAAGGCGTGTCAGACAAACCGGTGTTTGTTGGGACGCAGCGCACGAGCATTATATAAGCTTGGAGTAACTTCCTTACAACGCAGAGAAAAATGTATTTGCATGATCTCGAGCCCAGGTGCAAGGCTGCAAAACTCAACGATTGCAAACTGCAGAGGCCAGGCTGGAGCTGGGAGGGAAGGGTCAAAACGAGCCCTATAATGGAAAGCAAGGCTGAACCTTCACTTGGGAGCCGTGGCTCCATAATTGCCACACTGTGTGATGTTGCCATGGCTGCCCGGGCTGTCCCTGCGTGGTTTCCTGGTGTGTGAGAGCAGGGCCGAAGCTGCCGGCAGCGGAGAGCTGCCGTACGTGTTTGGGGAGCTCAGGCGTGTGCTGGCAAGCTGCGGTGACGGGAGGATCCCCGGCTGGGAGATTTGAGGCTTTGAGCTCAGTCTCTCCCCTGTCTCTTTGCTCCAACAGATCAGAGGACGAGCTGTGATTTTTTGCAGGACTTTAAAACCCCCTTTTACTTCTTTCTCGCTATTATAAGGTCCTTCGTTCTGCTTGAAGCCATGGTCGTGCTAGGAGCAAGGTGGCAACGTGAAATAGAGAATCCTGGGGGACATGGAGGGAGGCCTGGGGGGGCTCGCTGGGCCTGGATGGGCTCCGGCATGTTTTGATCTGAGATCCTTTGGCCGCGTTGCCATCTGCATAGCCTGTGAATAGTTTTCTCTGGCACAGACCTTGTTCCTCAGTGTTGCATCATCTCTGGGAGAAAGGCCAGGTCCGGAGCCCCAGCACAAAGGCTTTCTGAAGCCAATGAAGCTTGTTCTGTGTGCGGAGCATCTCTCTCCTTCCTGTCGTCCTTTCCACGGGATTCCTAAAGCGGCCTCCGTCCCAGAACCCCTTCGTCAACAGCTGCTTTATCTCCGTCGCTTCCTGCACACCTGGCTGATGCAACGTCTGCCTTGGAAGTGGCTGCTGGAGTCTTCTCTGGAGCTGGGTTGTTTGCCCTGGCTGGGAGTGGCCAGGCAGGCAGCCTTCATCACGTGGGGGCCTTAAATAGATGTATGAAGGACGTCCAGCCAGACCTGCGAGGCAGAGAGTATTTAGTGGGATTACGGAGAAATCTTTTTTCCAATTCTAGGACTGGAGGTTGCAGTCCTACTCCTGGCAACTTGTTTGTGGTTAGCCTTCCACTGGTTGCAACTTCGGGACGCTGCTCCGTGCCAGTAAATTCTGCTGATTCCCCTTCTATATTCAGCGACTTCCCGTGACTCTGGACTGTCCGGATTCTCATGGGAACTGTAATTCCCTGGGTTTGGATTTGGTCCTAGTTATTATTGCCCTTTATTACTCTGTTTCCCTCTGACCTTGCCTGTGGTATAGGCTTTTCTCTGAAATCCCTTCAAAATATGATTGCAAGGTCTACAGGTGGTGGGGTTTTTTTTTGGGGGGGGTGTTGTCTGACAGCCTTTTTAATTTAGGGTTTGTCTACTTAGGAAAGTTCAATAGTTACACACGTACAACCATTCATGTGAATACTATTACATTCACAAGCAACAAAATCTAGAACAAAGAAACACGCTGGTCTGCTAGGATTAAACCAGTGTCATTTACGTTATTTAAATTAATCTTGAGTCTTATTTTAACCGTAGCCATTTTCTGGTGTTAATCTTGAGTCTTATTTTAACTGTAGCCATTTTCTGGTGTAGGGAGGCCTCTTAAATTGAATCTGGAAACGTAGGATTTATGTGGACAAGGTGTGGCAGACTGAGCAGCGGTGCTTTCCAGTATTGCTGTTCCTAGTTGTCTGCTCTGCCCCGTTGCAGAAATTTATTGCCCCTATAGCAGTATCTAAAAGGGAATATGTATTTTACCTGCTTCTGCTTTCAGTCCAGTCTTCTTGGCATCAACTGCACTTGATGAGACATGGCAACATTTTCTTCCTGCCAGCTGTTTTGGCAAAGTCTTAGAGGGGTCAGTTGCAGCAGTAACATCAGCTGCCACAGCTGGATGCACTGGAGGTTAGTTGTCAAGCCCTGAATCTCAAAATACTGGTTCCGAACCTTTTTGTTTGCGATTTCTTATCTTTGCGACATACAGATATTTGACTGTTCTCCTTCACCCCGTGGGAAAAGAGAGCAACTATCTCAGGGTATAGAACCAGCATAGCAATTAGGATGTGTTCCCCTCGATGCAGAATAGTTTTCCCTCATGACTGTCCCAAATCAAAAGTTTGTAGAACGGAAAGAAAAGAGGGATGTTTTTCTTCTTTCTTGTTTCATTTACTTTAGTAATTTTTATATCACCATTTCTGTGGGGTCTCATGTATAATTCTTTTTTTCTCTTGTATTGCTGTATATCTTTCAGGAAATAATAGAAAACAGTATTTGCAAAAATAAAAGTGTTTTCAGGGGGTCACCTTTCTTTTGTTTTTGAAAATATCAGTTTAAATGCTTCAGCATTTGAAGAATTTGTCATCTTCACCAACAGCTTGTTATGTTGTGAGATAGAGGGAATGTAAAACAATGTTCTTGGCATAGAAAGAGGCCAAGAATTATTCTTCTGAGCCTATGGGAGTTTTCTGAATTTCTCCACTATTACCATTATTTTTTAAGTTTTATTTTGATTATTAACATTTTTAAGGTGTTAGCAATTTCATACAGGTTGCTAGATTTTCAAATACTGTCTTGTGAAGTTTTTGTGAAGATTTCCTCTGTTCATGGCCCTTAAAGTTATGAGAACTTCTATATGAAGTTATCTGTTGGGATGGTCCTTTTCCCTTTACGTTGAAGTTGTTATTCCTTTAAAACGTCATCTCTATTGCCACCCTGCTCAGCAGACTTTGTGTGCAGGCCACGCAAATGCAGCTAGGTCCCTTGTCATCAGCGTGGGGCGCAGGCAAAGTTTCCTGGTATCTGCCTGCCACCTCTCCATAAACATACCTCAGAATAATTTGGTCTACCATGGATCACTGCTACTCTGTAATTTGCTTCCTCTTTCTAATTTGGCATGTATTTGTTTATGGAATTACCCTTATGTATGACTCTTCAAACAATTTCAAATCGATATAAATTAAACTTTCCAGGTTCTGTGATGCAAATTAGATGCTTTAAGAAAGTCCAAACAAGCCCTTGTCTGACGTCTCCACCTCCGGAGTGTATTGGACTGTAAAGAATGTGGTTGAATTGTCCTGTAGAAGGTATATCTGGAAGCAAAGTCTCATCTTCCCTTCCTTTATCTCTTATTAAATTTTTATTCTATTTCTTATCGTAATACCTGAAATCCTTAGTGATTCCAAAAGAAAAACACAGGATTTTTTTTTTGTCTGCAAAATAAAGAGGTTTTGCATAACTTCTTGACTGATGAAGCAGCAGCAAAGTTTTGAGGTTGTTATTTTTGCTTTCCTGAGTAATCTCCGCGGTCTTGGGTCAGTTGCTGAGAATACTTGACTATGCATTTTGTAATTTCTCTGCTTGATGGTTTAATTTCTTTCAGTTGCTCACTGTCATCGTTTGTAGTCCCTTAGGGTGTAGTTTGCAGAGGAGTTTAACGAAAATTGATGTTTTCTTCATCAGATAAAATGATGGAATCCCATGGATGGACATGATGAAAATAGCTTTAAAATAGCTTAAACTTAGTTTAAATAAATTTAATCAAAAGATTTTTAGTTTCCAGCTGTTTACCAGATTTTATCAAAATCAGTTTAACTTGCTTGTACTACAGTTTTAAACGTGGCTTACATAGCCTTCACTGAATGGCTTTATCATGCTGACTTTAGCTAAGTAGGTGTATTTGTAGATGTGAGGTAGTTTCTAGTGCTTCCATAAAGTACTTTAAGAATAATGGGAATCGCTAACATGATTTCATATCTTTTTATGGAACGACTTGACTGATTCATAGGCCCATGGATACCAAAAGCTGTTTGAAATCACCCATGTCCTAAAAGCAGCTGTCTCGCCTTTCCTCGGTCCTTGACTCCAGGTCTTGTGCAGCATGGTGAACAGGATCAGGTCTTGCTGGTTTGTTGCTTTTTGACACACTTAACAGTTTTTAAATGTTGTTATTCTTGTTCTAAGAGCTTGTTGGTGCTTTATCATGGTTCTCCAGATGCCAGAGAGCAAGATGAACTCTGAACCAAATGTATGCATACAAGCATTTCTTTTTGCATACAGTCACTTATGTATAAAACAGGAGAGAGAGTCTTAAGAAAGCTATAAGATGGATAAATCTTTAACCATTGCACTATATTTGCCAATAATTTGGTTATCACGTATGTGTACGTAGCTAGTAATGAATACTTGTGTTGCCTGTTGTTTGGATCCTTTCTGTTGTAGACTAGGACTGAGTTCTCCCAGACCCTGTGAGATGGATGGATTGCTGTCTTGCTTTGTCAGTCAGCTAGCAGATGATACATGGTACTAATGATCATAGTAAATACTCATGTCAATATTTCATTTTTTTAAAACTGGCACAGTTGTTTCCTTGCTTGCTTAGTGAATCCAGCTTATTTTTGGAGCAGAGCTCAGCATTTGTATTGGTAGATTGAGGCACAATTCAAGTACTTTTAGGAATCTGTATGTTTCAGAGTAAGTTGGAGCTAAATGACTTAAGGATTTGTGTGCTCTGCCCCTGCCTCTGTGTAGGTGTCCTTATGGAACAGTGCGTCTGAAATTCTGGGAATTTGATGCATTTTTGAGCTAGCCTTTTAAAATGCAAAAACCCTTGGTCTGATTCTGTTTGCAGTAAAGGTGCTTGCCCTTCTGTGAGGATCTGCCCTTGGCATGAGGTTTGTGGGTGTGCTGGAAAGAACGGGCAGTGCTGGACTGGGCTCCGGTGGACTGTGCTTGTATTTGGCTGGCACCAGCTGATGAGATGGGACGTTTTCAGTGTGGTAACTGAAGCACTTCATGCTGACATTTAATGCCCCATAGATTTTGGCTATTCTGAAATTTCCAGGGGAAGAGATGAATGAATAGGATCCGTAAGCCTGCTAACATTTTTTAATACTGCTCCACTTGCAGAGAGGTTTGCTACTGATACAGATGACAGCAGAAGTACGAACTGGTCAGAATTTGCTGGCTCTGTCCCAGATGAGGTTGATGGGGAGGATGCCAAGGAAGGCTGCATGGCAGAGCTGCTATTTCCAGTTTGCCGCCAACTCTTGCCTATGGCAGTGTGAGATGCAGGAGAAAAATGTGCTTTGAATTTTGGGACTGGTAATGGCTTGGGAGCGTAAAGATGTGCAGCTCATTATATATGGAGCTCATGCTATATAGGTGACCTGCAGGCCTGTTGTCGAGCACGAAGAGGAGGATGGCAGTTATCACTTGGATGCTAGCAATCCGGGGTTGTCAAAAGTCTTGGGTCTGCGTCCAATTTTGGGAATTCAATAACTAGAGTTGCTGGGAGGTGTGGGGAGTGGTACAGGAAGCACTTGTTTGTCCTTCGCTATCTGAGAACAAGAGATACGTGAGAAGTGGCCTTCATCAGTGCAGGCAGAGGGGATTTCCCCATCCTCCCTGCTCTGGCACATGTGTTGAAGTTGTATATAATCAGAAAAGGCTTTTCTCCATTTGTCCACAATGTGTTTTGTACCAGCATTGCCTTCTTATCATTCTCGGCAATGCGTGAGACACTGGATGCACAATGCTGAAATATTTCAAGTCCCCTGTAGACACAGACTCACAGACCTGACTGACACTGCAGAGAAATGGGCTGAATCTCTCTGTCCTCCCCCTGCTTGGTAACTGTTTTCCCCTTGAGCCTGTGACCGTAGGAGGGTGCAAGGGAGTGCTCTCTCTCCCACCTCCCAAGATTGTATAGCATCACCTGAGCAGCACCAAATGGTGATGGAGTCTGGGCATCTGAATTTAGGTAACACATGCAGTCTGTGAGGCTGTGCCCACTGTTGTTGTCTGGGGCTGAATTTTTCACGGCTCTCTCAAATATTTTGTAGATTCTGTCACCAAGTGTTGCACACCACGGGTGCCCAGAGGTGTCTGTGAGACCAGGGCACTAGTGAAAATGGGAACAACCACATCTCGAAGGAGGAAGCTCTAGCGAGCTCTTTGACTGACCATGCTTGATTGTCCCTGTTAATACTGACTCTTAACACCACAAGTAATTAAAAGAGTTTCCAGCAGTAGATTTTCTGCATCTGCTTTATTTGTAACATGGACAGCAGTGGTTGTGGAGGTGAGCCAATGCAGCGCTGTGGCCGTTGCATCCTAAACAGAGTTTCGAAAATTAAATTCGCTGTTATAGCAGATGTTGCCCAACCTTTGCTTGGCCAGCTTAGATTTATTACAGTCCTTTCCATTGATACAGGATGTTACCTGAAATAATTGAATAGCATATATTTACATTTTAGCTAAGGCAACCACTTAAGGTTTTGGTCTGAAGGTGGGCGAGTCCCTTGGTGTGTGACCTGTGCTGAGTGAGAATCGGGGATACCGATGCTGTGCAGGTGGATGCTCATCTGGGCTGTTTTGATGATGTTGGGGAAGACCAGGTCTCTTTATACTGGTATGACTGGTTAAGGAGGAAGGAGTGTAGATGCAAAATGCGGGGGGGGAAAAAAAAAAATCTTTAAATCCTTCATTTTCAAAACCAGCTAAGTATTATTTACCTGTTAGGCCATCAAAATTCCTGTTTCCGCTTGATTTCAAGAAGAATTGTGTCACAAGGAAGACAGGTTTGTGCTGTAGTCTGAAGCTCATCAAATTTTCATTAAGACTTTGACTTTTAGGAAAACTTCTTCCAGTGGCACTGAGGAGAACTTGGTGCGGCTTTTTTCTCTGATACAGCTGTATATTTTTGGGGGAGAGGTAGGAAGGGGCTTGGGGATTGTATATACAGGAAATTAGCCAGTTCAATGGGTGAACGTTTTGATCTCAACCCCAGTATTTTCCGTGCAGGCTGATGTTTTGAGTGTTACCAGGCCAAGTTTCATGAAGACCAGACTGCAATCTAGCCTGAAGGTGGTGTGGTCTCGGACAGCACTTGAGATTGGTCTCAGCAATTAATTTTGAATGTTACATTGTCAGAGTTGAAAGTACGCATAAAAGAGCAGCAACAAACAGCAAAATCTGAGCGCGGGTGATGGTTGGGCAAGTACTGCTGGGTCAACACAAAAGCAACTGAACTGGAATTCGCCTTGTCTAACCTTTCTGTTTGGTATTTCACGTTTCTCCAGTCATCTCTTTCCCAAAAGGGGGAGTTCCTGTTGCACTGAAACAGTCTGGTGCTTGCACCGCATTGATGGAAAGAGGGTTTGCTATGAGGAGTGGCTGAAAACTTGTCCCAGTTACCCCAGGACTGACCCTGTGACTCTCGAGTCCAGAAGCCACACCTGAAATCCTCCGGTTCTGCCGAGTCACAAGCAGGCAGGAGGCTGGAATTTGTCCTGATGAAATCTCGGGCTGCTGCCAGCTGGGTACGGTTATGGCAAAGGCAAGAGATCAGTGGGGGTGGGGTGGAAATATGAGCAAGTATTAAAAATCTTATGGGGGAGAAAAAAGGTTTGAATGTCCCTTAAAAGGGGGAAGGGTGCTTCAGACACTGAGAAACCTGTCCCGTTTCTTTAACCTTTTGCCAGAGTTTTATGTGACTGGGTTGAAGCAGGGATTGACGTCCGTAGCTTTTAGCTGTATTTTAGCAGCAGTTTGTCTCATCTGGTGTCAATGTCACAAGCATGAAAAAGGATGAAGGAGACACTTCCTAAAGGTCCTTTTCTTTTTCTTTTTATTATTAAAAAAAAACGTACTCAAGGACACCTGGGCTGTCCTGGGTTTGAGCTGCTAGTGAGCCGGGTCCTACCTGTTTTCTTTTTCATCTCACACCTCCCTGTGAGACGGTTGCTTTGGGGCATAACAGGGAATTGCCACAGACCACTTAAAAATCTTTACATGCTACTTCTGTAATTCGCTGTATGCCTGTCATACTATCAGAAAGATTTCTCTTAGGGATGTGTATTGAAGAAGGAAAATATTTCCTTGTGCCAAAAGAAGTGGCCTGCCTTTTAAGACAGGAAAAGGCAATATAGTGTGTGGCATTTAACCTTTTTGACTCTCTCACTCTTCCTTCATTTAGCCTCGTAGTGAGTGTGTCGTTTTGTGTTTCTGGGCTTTTTATGTGTTAAACAATGGCTGGACTATGGTGTCCAAAGGCAGTTCCCTGTGAGAAATTCACTACCCACAGGAAAACTTGGCTCGCTGCCTCTCTGTAGCCCAGGAGGGTTTGCTGGCAGAGCCCCCGAGATGCCGGGGAGCATGTGACGGCCGGCTGTGAGCGCAGGCTGGCTCGTCCACGCTGCCGGAGCCGGGGGAAAGACTGCGGAAAGTTATTCAAGGCTGCCCTTAAAGTTTAACGTGCAGAGAGAATGGCTAAATCATCACCGTTTTTCTTTGGTTTTGGAGCGACCTTTGCTATGTGCTGAAACGCAGCCTTGCTCTGTATCGAGGGGGTTTTCTTTAGAGCTGCGTAGAATAATAGCTCCTTTATGAACATCTGTGTTATTGAGGTTATTTACATAACGAGGAGCTGATCCCATTTTACCTCCATCCAACCCTTGGAAGTTTGTGTTTATCAGCGATTTCGCTCGCTGCCTTAGCAAAACGCTGCGGTCAGCAGGGAAGGTGGAGCCTGGGCGCGGGCTTCCCTGCCGTCCCCAGCACGGCCGGCGGCTGCGCCCCATGATGCCGCCGTGACTCACCCCAGCTCCCCGCGCCGAGCCAATGGCCCCACCGTGTTTCTCGTCGGAGTGGCCTATGCGTGAGCGCCCAGACGTCTGACGTGGCTCTGCCGCGGGGAGGTGTCAGCTGGGATTTCGGAAAGTCGGGGCCCGCTGCGTCAGGGCTCGCTGGACTGAGTAATCGGTGCAGCATCCAGGACAGGCCTCGCTTGTCGAGGGGAGGCCGTCGGTGGCGTGGGGATAGCCGCTCTGCCGGTCGTGCTCACCCATGCCATGCGCCCAGTGAATGCAAATACAAGCTGATCTCGAGCGAGAGGTCTCACCTCGGTCCACCTGGGCTCTGTCTCATTGTCCTCCCAGATGGGGCTTTGCCTGCAACTTGTTTGGGGAAGGAGCTAGGAAATGCTGATGAAGGGCTGTTGGTGATAGGTGACAGCTGCTGCTTATATGCAGAAGGAGCTAATAGATTGCTTATCTGATAATTAGTCCTAAGTTTAGTTGGGGGAGGGGGGAACTGTCATTATCGGCTTTATGGCAGAGCAGCTCATTGCATGTCAATCCAAGACTGTAAAACAAACAAACAAACAAAAAAAACCCCTCCAAACTACTACCATCTACCTCGTCCCTGGCTCCACATATGAAAATGAAGTAAAAATGATGCGGCATGTCACTGACGGAAATCTATTTCTGCTTTTCTTTTGCCATGAAAGCCTTCTTTAGGGGTATACGGGGAGACCTCATCCTGTAACAGAGATGCAATGCTTTGTTTCTACCCCGGTAGGTTTCCCCATGTCCGTGACGTGTTGGCCGAGGCTCTGCGGCTCCTCTCCGCCCTCGGAGCGGCCAGTCGCTGCCCTCTGGACTCCGTGATCCCCGACGGGCGTCATGAGCATTGCAATCCCTCTGGGAGTCACCACACCAGATACGTCCTACTCCGACATGGCTGCAGGATCGGAGTGAGTGTTACCCCACGGAGGAGAAGGAGGAGGGGAGGGTATCAGAGGGCTGCCCTGGAGTGGGGCTGCAGGATCGGTGCCAGTGCTTTCTCCACTCGGGAGAAAGGGGGTGCTGGTCCACTGGCTGTCTGAGAGATGAATGCAGAGACAGACTCTGAGTGTTTAACGAACGCAGTGTTATGGAAATTGGTAAGTTTGACACAGGAGACGGGGAAAAGGAGAATTACAACAGTATGAGGCACTCAACCATGGGTTTTATATCAGCTTGGCTAGTAAGTCTGTACTGAAGTGCAGGCAGTTGTGTGTTTGCTGTACCCATGCTTGACATTGGCAAGGTACAAGCCAGCTCCTTTTCCAAAAGCTGTGTTATATGAGGGATCAGTGTGCTGAGCCTCCCTCTCAGTAGAGCCTACTAGCTCAGGCTCAGTACCAATCTTACATGACTGATTTCTGGCCCCCTTTGGAGCTTGGCCAGAAATATGAGACAGCATCAGCCTGTGTAGACACCTTTATTTTGTTTCTGCCCCTGAGCAGGTTCCAAGAAGCACACCTCAGTGGGCAATCATTCAGGGACCCTACCACAGGACCTTGTGCAGGGCTCTCACCACAATCTTATCTCTGAGGCCCGTTGGAGGGGACCTACCATTTCTTTTAAAAGACACTGCTTCTGCAGGAGTCAGAAACGTTTCAAATCCAGAAAATAATTGCGTTGTGATCTTTTCTTAAAACCCTTGTTAGAATGATGTCAGCTTGGATGAGTACTATGTTTTTGTCGGGGGCGAGAGGGAGGGCTCAAGTTATTTCTGTGTGCTTCTACCTCCTGCTTTCCTGCATCCTTCTTTGAAATACGGACTGTAGCATCTCTTTACACAAATTTACAGAGGGCGTTTTGGAGATAGATTTCCCCCATGTATTATTTAAAGGTACCTACTGTGCAAATACCTGCATGTCAGATTGATCAGTGTAGAACAGGTACTGCTCCAGACTATATTAATTTTGAGCTGTAAGAGCAGTGGGCTAGGATATGAATCATTGTTTTTCCCTTCCATCTTGCCCTGATTTGACTATGCACAGAGTTTGACTACACAGTCGCACTCTCTGCAAGGCTGCTAATGCTCTTTTTTGTCTGTCTTGGCACTGGCCCCATTCTAGGCATTCTTCTTCGTGATGCTTCATTCCATCCTAAAGCCCATATTTTCACATGTTGTTTTTAAATGGGGAGTCAGAATCTAGTAAGTCACTCATCTGCAGTGGGTATATGATCCTTCACTTTTCAAGATTTAACATTCAGTTTTGCTTGTCACTATGCTTCTCCCACACCAGCACTTTAAAGACTCAACATGCAGGAATTTTAAACTGTTTATGACAGGAGAAAGAGTGCTAAATAGTTTACTCATGTACTAGGCACTTTGCTTTCAGAGCCGAGCATGGTAGAGAAGAGACCCCGATATATCTATGCATGTCCCTTGTAACATTTAAATATCAAAAAGACTGTCTGTAAACCTTCTGCAAACCATTTTCTTTTTTCCTGGTTGTAGGAAATTAGTAGGTCCAACTTGAGGCTAGGCTGGAGTGCTTTGAAAAAAGGCTTTTGAAGATTTCTGAAGTCGTTTCTCTGTCTGTTTCCTAAAAATTGGGAATGCCAGGACTTTATTCTCCAGGCTTTGCCTTGATGCACTGTTACTTACTGCTGAAGTGTCCTTCATGAGTCTGTTCAAAGTTAAGGCTATCCTCCACTTCTCCTTTGAAACTCTACTAGTTTGATGCATGAAGTCTGGGGTACCTGAGCTTCTTGCCTCTTACAAGGGATTGACTTCAAAGATGTGCATCACGAAGGCAGTGGGAATGTAAAAGGAAAAATAGCTGGCCCTCTTTTCAGGCTGAGCTTTAGCATCTTCCCCTGGCCTCTGATACAGAGGGGAGGTGAAAATGCAGAAGGGTGTTGTTCATCTGAGGGTGACATGGAGGCTGCAGAGTAGTTTTGCTGTGTTAGACTGCATATTGGAAGTTGTTGAAGCTCCTTGGCGGGCTGCTGCTGAGGAAGCGTGGGCCCCGGCGTTGTTGCCCCTGGACACCGTTGCACCAGCAATCTTGAAGTTTTATTGCTAATGCTTGCGGCAGCATTGCTGGTATTCCAGGCTGACTGTAGTTAGGAATGTGGGTGACAGAGGACAGATCTGCTGTTTAGGCTTTTTCCCTTCTAATACTGTTTCTGAAAATACGATTAAACCTGAATGGATTTAACTCTGCACCAATCTGGAAGTCCTAAAGGACTGTTGCAGAGATCCAGCAAGGCTGGATTATGTGGCAAGCTCTACATGGTGTCTTTTATTAAGAAGTGTATCCTCTGAGAGGTATCGCCACCTATATCTTCTGCTTTTGACAATTTAGCTGGCTGTAGTTAAATCGAAAACCAACTGAATTTATCGTGTCATGCTCCTAAATCCTGAGCTACAGAGTGTGGTTTGCATAGTTTTAAGGTCTTCTACTTTCTGCAGTTCTTTGTACAATAAATTATTGCTCCTTTATGTTGCAAAGACAGATCCACTTTACTCCAGAATAAGCCAGAAGCTCAGAAGGTTAGTGCGTTGGAGAGTGTTTCGGGTTTAGTGGCAAGGTGGGGCAAACTTCAGCGCAGCAGAGATTTCAAGAGCTAATAGGAAGTCCAAAGGGCACAGGGGTTAGTGTTCTTGGGTGGTGTCTGAACACTGCCCCACGCGTGACCACTGGCCATTGAGTACTGCCTGATTCACGCTGACAGTGTAGGACCCACTGAGAACCCTGCGAGATCTCACCAGAGCAGCAGAGGTCCAAGGTAAAGTTTTCCTTTCCTATATTTTTCTTTCCTGCTTGCTCAGCTCCATGCTGTAATTTTGAAGAAGATTTCACCTGCAGACATGACTCAGTAATATTCTGCTGTATTCTGATATGGGCCCTACTTCTGATCTCTACAGAGGTTAGCTGACTTGTGTCTTCTGCTTCTAACAGACAGTGTGTTTCCTTGCTGGTATTCTGTCTGTAGCCTCATTATCTAATATTCCCTGCATTGAATTGCAGCTGTCCCTTCTCTGAGTAGGGTTTCTGCAGCTTTCTGCTAAGGATATACCTTTCATTTTTAGCTGTTTTTTTTCACCACCATGTGGTGGAAGAGCGCATTGTACCTCAGCAGCAAATTTCCTGTTCAGCACATTGCACACCATGTTGCTGTATAGAAAGCACAGGGCGAATCTGATTTGTCTGTGGCCACTGTCTGTCCAGGTCATGAATTTTCTTGCCTCTTTGTAACAGGAATCTCCAGCTCCTGGTAGTTGCTGTCAGGACAGCTGCAGGTTTCATGCAGACTTTATCACAGGACATTGGACTCAGCTAACAATTAGTATCTGAGGGAGAGAAACAAGTGCAGATGCAGGAAAGCTGCTTAGCTGCTATTTGAAATAAGCTGTTGCAGAGATAACATGGCAGTACTGTTCAGTGGCTTTGAGATTAGGCTGGCTGAGTTCAGATGTGAATGCTGAACTAGACCCAACTTCCTCAACTATAAGGAAACTGAGCTTCTTACATGCTAATTATCTTTTTAACCTCCTAGATTGAGACCCAGTTTAATGAGTTATCCAGGGTGGCCCTTACTCAGTTCCTTCCTTCTGAAAGCAGGTTCATCCTGTACAACTTCTGCACACATGATGCCTGGTGAAGCGCATAATAACACCTCGATTTCATGAAGTTTCTTCATTTTGAGCTCATGTGTTGAATAGAAAAGAGCAGTGAAATACTGGCACTAAAAAAATGATGTTGTATTGATGGGTTTTACTTCTGGCCCTTTCTGCAGCCCAGAGTCTGTGGAAGCTAGTCCAGCTGTCAGTGAGAAGAATGTGTACTCCAGCCACGGCTATGGGGCCACCCAGAAACACAGCTATCGCGGGCTGCCTTACGCAGTGAGTACTCTCTCTGCAGTGAATCAGCTCTTTACTGTCTGCTTTACTCTTTTTCTCCTTGTTCCATAGTTCTTTGCCTGTTAAGCCTTAGGAGTTTTGGCTTATTTATTAGGGAACACTGAGTTACAGCTGAGTTCTGCCATACATTTTACATTTGTGTGTTTATTGTTTGTGAAGTCTTGCATACTCTATAGCAAGCTTTATTAGTGTTCTAGGTGATAGATTTTTAACTGAATGAAGTATATGAATGAAGTGTGAATATATATGAATATATATTTTCCTGTTGGTAATTTTATGCCCCATTTGGTTTATTGTGCACTATTTATGCTTGTTTCAACTGCGCAGATTTTCATATTGGTAACTTATAACTGAAAAACAAGGGACAGTTAGGAAGAGTGGGAGCATGGCTTGAAACTGTGGGATGAACAGGACATCACAGAATCATTGAGGTTGGAATGGGCCTCTTGAGATCACATAATCCAACCCCCCTGCTCAAGCTGACTCTTCTTGAGCAGGTTGCCCAGGACCATGTCCGGTTGGGTTTTGAATATCTCAACAGAGATATTGCGTCTCTGGGCAACCGGTTCCCATGTTTGACCACTGATGTCATCTCGGATTATTAGCAGTACAACAGTTAATGTTGAAATAGCCCTAGTTGTTTTCATAGGTGTTGAATTTAATTCATTGGTGCAGAAGAAAACCGTTCACATCTTTCAGAGCTATTGCTTTACCTTCTTGGTAGATTGAGGAATTCACACTACTGTTTTGCACCAGTTGTTAAAATAATAACCTGGGAACTGTGGATTTGGGACTTCAGTTTCTAGGCATCATATCTTCACGTTAAAAGTAGCACTGCAAATACTCGTTTTCAGGATCATAATTATGGAGCCCCTCCTCCTCCAACGCCGCCAGCCTCTCCTCCTGTTCAGACCATTATACCTCGTGCAGAACTGAACGGCCTGCACTCGCCTGATGAGGAGAACTCCGGGGACAGTGAGAGCTCCTCAGAAGGAGAATCAATTCCCACTTGGTGCCACTGCAGTGTCTCCCAAGATGGTTTCCTCCTCAAGTGTGAAAAGTGCAGGTAAGCTTTGGTGCAGTGCAGATCTGGACTGCTCCTTGTGTTGACTTCTCATACTGAACCGTGTCACGTTCGGGCTGTGGGACAGACTTCCTTTTGCTAACTGGAGCGTTCTTTCCAGTGCTTTACCCAGTATTGACCCTCCTCCTTTGCGTTGTCAGCCTGACAAGTGTTGGTGGCACCAGGAGTGGAGATGAGGATGTTAAATCGATGTTCTTATCATCCTGGGCCCCACTGAGGGCACGCATCTTGTGACATCCTGTTGAATTTCAAGTGACTTTACTCCTACAAACCAGCTTCAATTGTGCATTCTCCTTTGGCAGAGGAATGAGCAGGGGGAAGGTGATCAGACTCCGCCGACGGAAGCAGGACAACGTGTCAGGTGAGCTTGAGGTTGTAATTCTGATAACAGTGACTTCTGCGTTCTTTCTACAAGACCTTTGTCTTTTGGCTGCTGTGATCAGTGCCTGCTAATGTTCTTTGCCTCCCAACCACTGGGATTTTCTCCTCTCCTTCCACCTCACCTCAGTTAGCTCTTGGGAAAATCAGATGATCTTGTGAACAGAAAAGGGAAATGTTCATCAGTGCCATTCTGTGAGAAGTTTGGGAGACCGGTTTCCAGTTTGGGTGGGAAAACTGAGGTGGTATAGTTTTCTCAGGGAAGAGCTATGCAGGGTCATCAAGTCGTCTTGATGAAAATGGACATAAGGGTAAGCTGTTCTCTCTGGGATGAATGAAAACATTGCTAATGAAGCATTCCTCTCTATAGGTGGGGACAGCAGTGCAACTGAGAGCTGGGATGAAGAACTCTCTCCCTCTACAGTGCTGTACACAGCTACGCAGCACACCCCTACAAGCATCACGCTGACTGTCAACCGCGTCCGTAGAAGCAAACCTAAGAAGAGGAAGAGGAGTACGGAAAAAGCTCGCACTGCTCCAAAGGCCAAAAAGATCAAGGTATGCAGAGTGAGACAAGGTTGCTGCAGTTCCTAGCAAATGCTGTGCGGAGTATTGTTGACAGCAGGCTGACAAGCTGGCAGTAGACAAGAAACTTTTGTCCTGTCAGGAATTGCTCTTTCTGGTGCAATAATGTGACACCTTGTATTTGTGACCTGCTGGAGTACGTGGCTGTTGGTGTAAAAATTACCTTATTGGAACTCCACCCTTATTTCCCAACACTGTCCATTCATGCTCAGAGCTTGGATTCAATTATGTTTTCCCTTCTACTCTGTTAGGATTTGGGGAAATAGCTTTTAGAGTCTCTGTTTGTGGCAAAGGGACAGTGTGTGAATGGAATGAAAAATTAAGGGAGCATGGCATTTCTTAGCAGGCTACGTTAAGGAGTCTGGGCTGCAGAGCTTCTTGGCACTCTTCTTCAGGGACAGAGATAGTGCCTGTGTGGAAAACTATGTAGGTAGTGATGAACATTTGTTGAGGGGTGACTTTACTGTCTTGTTTGTGAGGGTTTGGGGACTGAAATAATTTTGGATTGCTTATATTGGAATGCAAGTGTGTGAGCAGCTGGTTCTTTCCGATGATCTGCTAGCTTTACCATGATTTTCCCCAGGTTAGGTTTCCCTTGAAGTTCTTCTGGTAGGCACCGATTAAATAAGACTGGGAGCAGGAGCCATGTGAGGTCTCCAGGTTTTTTGTTGTGAACCAGCTTGATTCTGTTGCTGGCCCTTTCTTTTTTCAAAGCAAGTGGGGTTAGCCAGGACAGTTTTGGTTTTGATCTTGAGATTTTTACTAAGTATGAGGCAGGCCTTTTTACTTCAGAAATCCTGATCATCAAGCTTTTCAGCAGTTTCCACTGGATTTGCATTGCAGAGTGTTTTTGTTCAAGTCCATTGCTTCTTGTGTAGGTCTTCCTGTAATTCTTGTGATCTTTTGTTACAGGTTGGTCTGTTGGAGTAAGATCTAGTGTGGTTCTGGGATGCTAATTCTGAGGAAATACATAATACTTTGTTTTTTCTCTCTCTCTCTTTCTCTGGGGGACAGGCCTTTCGAGAGGGCTCACGAAAATCTCTGAGGATGAAGGTGAGTAGAACTGAGAACCTCTGTGATGGTGGTGGGGTTTTTTGCCCTGTATTTTGTGCCTCTCTTGATTTGCCTGGAGAATTTCTGATGGTGGGACCAGCCTCAGAATAATTTCAAGCCTTACCACGCACCACAAGCAGGCCTATTCAAAAGGGTGTCACAGGAATTGCCCCTTGCGCCTTGCTTTTGCTTCAGATAGCTTTCTGTAAGGTAATGTCATCCAGTTCCAAGAAATATGTCTGATTCATGACACTTGGGAGTGGGGTGTTTCACATAAGGGATGTAGAACTGGTTGGGGCCACTCTTCTGTGAGGTCACTTATCATTTGATTGCATCAAAGCTATTTTAAGCTTGGGCATCAAAGTAGTACACAAGTTTAATGTTGGGAGTCCCTAGCAGTGTTACCTTGTTTCTCTCCACATCCTCTTACTAGGAATGGATGGGACGATATATTTATCTCTTGACTTTCTGCAACACTGGTAGGTGTGGCTATCTGATATAAAGTTTATTTGACAAAAAAAGTAGACTTGCACTTTGAGCTAAATGTGTTCCTAGAAACACAGGAGGTGCCTTAAAGTTCACTCAATTCCATCTGACCCAGTACTGTAGCTGACAGTGGCTTCTAGCCGGTGGCTCAGAGGAAATAGGGCAATCCTGTGGTGTGTCTGTCTGTATGCACCTATCTCCATAGTACACAAGTGCCTTGAGAGGGTAAAAATGCATGAAAACTCTTAACGCTTTTAATATATATGATGAAAATAATGATTGCTCTTCAGCAGTCCTTGTCACTAATACCTCAGTGTCACATATGCCTCAGTCCCTTATGAAGCCAGTTGAGTTACTGACCTCTGGAATATTATTTGTTGAATTACTTCAACTATTGTCAAGTAAAGAATGAAGCTTAAAATTTTTTTTTGTACCAGCTTCTTTTTTCCCCTCCCTTACAAGATGGTATGAACGGATTACCTGATTTTGCCCTCTCTTCTTTACACTGCTTAGGACTTGCAGTTTTAACCCTCTGGGTATTAGCTTATGCTCTACATTCGGTTTCTTGAAACCCTGATGACCATTTAGCTAGAAGGTTCAGAAGTATTTTTGGATCAGTCACTGCAAAGGTTGAGATGCAGTCAGTATCATCTAGCATTATGTTGGACATGACTGGGTTTACTG
>VYZW01033748.1:0-38003 GCA_013401315.1 Balaeniceps rex
CCGGCCCCGCTCCCCGGCCCGGCCCGCTCTGACGGAGCAACAGCCTCCTCTGCCGGCCGCCGCCCGGGATGCTGCGCAGGGATCGGGCCCGGAGCCCGCGGAGCTGCGAGACACCGCAGGCGGGGGCACAGGCGGAGCTGCGCGGCCCCGGCACTGGCGCGGCACAGCAGCGAGGGGGCTGCAGGCAGGGAGGGGCTGCAGGCAGGGATGGGGGCTGCAGGCAGGGATCGGGGCTGCAGGCAGGGAGGGGGCTGCACAGGCCGGGACGAACGTTCCCCACGGCGAGGGCACAGCGGCAGGAGGACACGCCAGGCTTCACACCGCTGTGTGCCAGCAGGACCCGAACATGCCGTCATTAACGGCACGCAGCTACGCGCCGTAACACACGGTGGGTGTGCGGCAGCCGGGGGAGGAAGGGCACGAGGCTGAAGCCCCACAGAGCGCGGAGCCACCAGTGCCAGCCGAAGGACCAGGCGCTGCTCAGGAGAGGCTGGCGACTCCCTGCACCACCAGCACAGCACTGTGGCACGGACCCCATGCGCGTAAACCGGGGACGGGACTGCTTTCACAGCCCCTGGTTTTCTTGCTAAAGGTTCTCTCTGTTTCGGACCCAGAGCTCCTGTAGCAGCAAGTGCATTTGGCCACTTGGAGCCAGGATGACGCAAACAGGAATTTCCAAACGGGGAAATACGATCATTGAGCTGTAAAACCCCGTATGCGACCGCAGAGGTCACGTCAGCCTCGGCACAAAGACGCCTGCTTCCAGCCGGGCTGGCCTTGTGACAAACCCCCAGGCAGGGAGCGTCCTCCCCCGCACACCGGGACCCCGGGGCCTTTCTCCCCCTCTCCAGCTCTGGCAGAGGACCAGCCCCTTCCACCAGCCCCTCAAAAACCCAGGTCCTGCCCCTCTCCGCCCACCGTGGCCACAGGCTGCCCCCCATGCCTTGCTGCGGCCCTGCCAGCCCCCACCTGCGCCCAGCAAGCCAGGCTGCCTCTGCCCGACCAGCCGGCAGCACCTGCCTGTGCTCTTTGCCATTCGGCCGGGCATGGCGAGCTGTGCTAGCATGGCCACAATTCAGCAGCAAGAGGTGCCACGGTGCAGACCCCCAGCAGGGACGCGTACAGCCTGGCTGCGCCCCCACACCACATGGGATGGTGAGTGGGGAGCAAAGGTCTTGCTCAGCGGCATCTTGGGGTGCAGCAGTGGCAACGCCGTGGGGTCCCCGTGGGCACGGAGCACACCTCGCCCTCAGCACGGTCACCCTTTGCATGCTTGGCTGCGCCGGGCTCTCTGTGACCTCCACACACAGTTAACCTTGGGCTTCCCCACCCTGTCCAGGGCCACCTTATGCTGGTCCCGGTGCATGGTGAGGTGAAAGGGAGCCCCCGTGCTGACCCCGCCGGAGCACCCGTCTGCCGGGACACGTCTGCAGCCGGCATGACAGCACCCGGCCGCCCGCCTGTCCCTGCAGAGGAATGGTGCTCGGTGCATGGCACGGGGCAGCGGGTGCGCCCAGCCTGGCACATCGCACAGGCTTCTCACACTCTGCTCCCGCCGAGGCCATGCTCGCCTGTGGGGACCCGGCCGGCTGTCATCCACAGCTCCACAGGCAGACGCAGCGGGACATGGGACCAGGCCGGAGCCAGGGCAGGCAGGCGCCGGGTCTCTGGGGCAGGCATGGCCAGGGACAGACCCCTAGCTCTTCGTCCCAGAACGCCCCCATGCCATGCCGCCAGGATGGCCACCACCCCAGGGGAGCGTCCTCCTGCTCAGTCCCCCCCTGGGTTTCTGTCCCATAAACTTGTCTAATCGCTTGTCACGCCTGGGCAGCGCTTGACGTCTGCAGCAACGAGTCCCACCACTCGGTGAGGAGACCGCCCGCCCTCTGCCTCTTGCCTGCGGGTCTCCCCCGGCGCCCCCAGGTCCTGCAGCTGCGGGAAGAAAGTCCCGTCCACACTCTCCGAGCCACTCTGGATGCACCAGCCTCCCTCCTGTCCACTCTGTCTCCTCTTTTCCAAGCCAGAGAGCTCCAGCCCCTTCCTCTGGGCTCCCTGTGGCCACAGGGGTGGCCCTGGCCCGTGGCCATGTCTCCCTTTCCCCCGGGGAGGGTGCTGTTGGGTGCTGACGTCCCTGCCCTGGCTGCAGCCTGGCTGCTGGGGCCGAGACAGGTCCATGGTAAATGATTTCTCAGGCAATAACACGTTGTGGGGCTGTTGCTGCCTCGGGCACAACTGTGAAATGCAGCAAGAGTTTCGGCACCCGAAGGTTATGTGTGTGGCAGCCCCTCCCCAGCTCTGCGCAGATATAAACCCCCGCCAACCCGCACTGGCCATCTGGCACCCGTGGGGAGCACCATGAAGACCACCGGCATTTTGCTCGTGGGCATCCTCGCCCTGTGTGCCCAGCTGCCACCAGCCACTGCTGCTGCCGGGGGCACGGGTGAGTGCTCGGGGGGCACGGGGAGGCTGCATCCCACCAGCTCTCGGGGCTCTGCGGGGCTGGCTTGGGCTGGGGGTCCTGCATGGAATGAGCAGATAAGACCGATCACACCGGCACAGAGCCAGGCGCTTCTCCGGCTCTAGGGCACCCCACACACCACTGCCAAACCATGAGGCTCCAGCTCTGTGGTGCGGAGAAGGGTCACCAAGGTCTGCGCCATGCAGGCAGCACGGGCAGGCGGGGGGCTTGGCGGCAGCAGCAGGACGCGGCAGCATGGCAGGAGCCCTCCTACCCACAGGGTGCACCGGCCTTTGGCTGCCAGCTGGTTGCACAACTGGGCCCCAAAAGGGTCAGATAATTCTCCGTGCATCAGCCCAGGCACGCAGCGCAGGGACCCTGAGCTGCCGACTGCCGGGGCCCCGATGTCTCCTAGACGAAGGGGCGTCCCTCTCTATCGCTGTCCCCTGCTTTCCCCGCTCTGTGCCCGCAACGGGAGGCCAGCTATCCGCCCGGGGGCACCTTGCCTGGCCCAGCAACGCTCCCCTTTTAATCATTGACTGCCCTCCCTCGGCAGGCAGGGAGACGTGACTCCAGCACCTTCCCTGCTGCTATGAAGGAGCCGTGGTCACCCACGGGACTTGGGTACAGACAGCATGACCGGGCTCAGCGGTGGTGGGCACTGCCGCCCAGGGATGCTGCAGGGAAGAGCCTTTGGGGTCGGGCTCGGGGCTGCTGATCCCACGTCCTCAGCCAGGATCTTCCCCCGAGACATGCCTTGGCATGGGGACGGCTGCCTGCGGCCATGCCGGCAGACCCCCGCACTCCCCACAGCTGTCCTTGGCCTCTGTCGAGGAAGCGCCTGGCAGAGCCCGTGTGGGGACAGCAGCATCCCAAATGCTGCGCATTGGGTACGGGAGCCAAAGCATTTCTGTCTCCTGGAAGGTGATGCCGACTGCATGGGCTGGAGCTCAGCATGGCCGCTGGGCCCTGCCACCAGCACGTTCAGTCCCTCTCCAGCTGGTCTGGCTGGCTGGGGGCAGCTCCAGCTGGATCGGCAGCTCAGCAGCCAGCCGGGCACACCGGGGCCAAGGCACAACTTGGGCAAACCCACTGACACCCACGCTGCTCCCCACAGGTCTCGCCTTCCTCCGCGGTTTCCCCCTCGTCTCCTGCCACGAGCCCGTTTCTGGGCTCCCATCTGCTCCCGTCCAGCTGCTCCGGCGCAGCCCGGCTGCTGGCGTCCATGCTCACAGCCTCCCAGCTCCAGCTGCTCGCTGCCAGCACCAAGGACATCCCACACGCTGGGGCAGAGCAATTACAGGGTCAGAGCAGGGCAATAACTCTCAAGGCGAGCGCCACCGGCGGCACCAGCACAGGAGCAGCAGCTCAGCCGCAGCAGTGGGGACGGCACTGCTGGGTGGGCAGCATTGGACCGGCAGCAGCGCTGCTGCTCCAGGAAAGCTGTCGCTGGGTCTGGGTGGGCTTTGTCCCTGCGCAGCGCAGGCAGGGACAGCACGGGTCCCTCGCCTCCACCCTGGAGGGCAGCGCTCACACCGCCCAGCCGATGCTCACGCCTGCAGTGGCCGCGTTACCACCCCCCTCCTGCCCTGGCCGCCAGAGCAGCATGCCCCGGCCCTGGCACAGGGATCACTGGGTTGCAACACGGCCGCCTTTATTTAGGGAGTCCTGGCATCAGCCCGGGGCTAGAAACACCAGCCTAGCCCAGTTCCCCGAAGCGCTGTCCCCAGTGGGGTCCAGCTGCACAGGCAGAGTGGGAGCATCCCAGCCAGCCCGAGCATGGCCAGGTCCTGGCAGCCTCCCCGGCAGCTCCCCGGCACCCTGCCACTGAGCACCCCAGCCTGGAGGGTGCAGGGACAAGGACTGCTCTGCTGCTCTCCCTGACACTGCCCTGCCACTCTCCCCGCTGCCCCGGGCCTGTGCCCTGTCCCCACACATCGGCTCCCGCTGCCACCAACGGTGAAGCACAGAGCAGCGGCGGGGCAGGCGGCTGGGCCGCCTGCACCAGCTTCTGTTACTGCACAAACACCCGCGGCAGGGAGGGGACCGCAGGCAAAGGCAAACAGTTACTGATTTACTGCTGCTCCGCTCCGTGCCACGTTGTTGACTGTGGGGTTAAATTACCTGGAGACGGACCCCGGCAGAGCAGACACTGGCTCGTGACTTGGGGCAGGGACTGTGTTCCCCACCCCACGCACCCCTGGCCCACACAGGGCTGTGGGATGCTCCAGCCCGGAGCTGGGACTGCCCCTGGAGCCTCTGCTAGTGACGAGGACACATCACCACCGGAGACGGGGCAGGTCTCACCCTCCTCCCCACACAGGAGAGGCTCAGCCTGCGACCGTGCCCAGGATGGGGCCCAGGGAGCCAGGATGCTCTGGGATTGCCTCCCAGCAGAGGGGTCCACCCCGTGCCCCTCAGCCGGGCAGCACCAGCACCGCATGCAGGGACCCGCATCGTGATGGTAGCTGAATGACCCAGTGCATTGAGCTGAAACCAGGAGCTGCAAGCAAAGGGGTCGGGGTCCTTGGGGCCTCCAGTGCAGTGCTGGGCTGCTCCCCTTCGACAGCGCCTGCGGAGGAGATGGGAACTGGTGGAGTGGCAAACACTGATGGGAGCGGGGCAGCCACGCCAGGTGATCTAGGCCGTTTGGCTAGCTGGGTCTATCAAAGCAAACCCCAGCTCAGTGCTACTAGGTGCAACGAAGCATCCCAGCCCACTGGAGAGCGGTGCATGTGCTGCAGGACCCATCCTGCACAGCCACAAGGCCAAGGGGGTCTGGACTTGTACGGCCCCCAGCACCGCCATGCCCCAGAGCACCAGGCGTGCAGACAGAGCGTGCTGGCGGCTCGCTCCCCACCAGCCACTCGCCCAACCGGCGCTGCCGGCCAGTCCGGGCTGCACCCCTGGGGCCGTTGGAGGCTGCAAGGACAGCAGGGGCCATGGAACAAGGCTGTGGCCAGGCAGAAAGAGCTCCCGAGGCTGCTGGGGAGGTATGGGGGAGCCCGGGGAGGACGCCTGCCTGGAGGCGCAAGCAGCCTGGAGGGCCTTTCAGTCAAGAAGAGAAAGCTGGAGGAGAACAAGCGGCTGGAGCAGGAGCCGGGCGAGCAGCAGCCGCAGCCAAGCCACAGCCCCCGGGCATGCCGCCGGCTTGTCCCGGCCTCTGGACATCAGCGGCCCAGGCCAGGGGCTCCACTTGAGCTTGCGACCGTGGCTGGGGCGGCGGCACGGAGGCATGGATGGATCGTGCACCACGCCTGGCACGCCCACGCCTGCCGCACTCCCCGCTGGTGGTACATGGCAGCCGGGCCCCGCACGGGGCCATGACAGCCCTGCCTTGGGGGCCGGGGTCTGGCGTGCGGCGCGCAGGGGCCGTGGCCGGTGGCGCTTGGCAGCTGTTCCTGCCGGGCGAGTTTTCGGCGTGGCCGCCCGGTCTCCTCGAAGCTCCCCCTTCCTGGTCGGCAGCCAGCGGCGGCAGATACCTGATACTCGGGTTGTGCAAGCACGAAGGGGGAGCCTGGCCCTGCCCGGCCCTTGGGAGCCACCCGGAAGACAGAGCAGAGCCCTCCCGCCCGCCGGCCCCACCTGGAGAGGAGCTTAAAGGCCGGCCGGGCGGCCCCGCAGGCGCAGCACCGGCTCCCGCACCATGCCCAAGGCCCGCAGCGTGCTCGTCCTGGCGGGGCTCCTGGCTCTCTGGGCAGAGCTGCCGCCAGCATCCGCCCAGAATGTCACCAGTGAGTATGAGCGCACGGCACGGCACGGCGCTGCACGCCCCGGGCAAGCAGCCAGCATCATTCCCAGCCCTGGGGCCTGCTGGGGTGGGGGCCGGGGCCAAGAGCCAGCCGGCACCTGGCACGGTTGGGCTCAGGAGCATCCCTGGACCCAGCCCTGGGACTGGCGGCAGCATCTCCCACCTTGGGACAGCAGCCCTCGCCCCGCTGCGGGGCCGGCAGCCCTGGCACCCACCCACGCCCTCCGCCTTTGCCTTGCAGCGAAAGCCGGCGTGTGCCCAGACCCAGCGACGGAAGCAGTGAACTGCACAGTGGGGTGCCAGTCCGATGGCGACTGCGAGAGCACCCTCAAGTGCTGCCCGGCGGCCTGCGGCAAGGCCTGCCAGAAGCCCGACGGTAACGCTCCCTCCTGCTCCCAGCCCCACTGCCTGGAGCCGGACCCGCTGCCACAAGCCGACAGCCCGTCCCAGCTGGCAGCACCGATGCTCTGGGGCGTGGTAGCACTGTGGGCCTGGGTCTTGCACATCTGGCTGCAGCGCGGTTATCAGGGGCTGCGCGGGGAGCCCGGCAGGGTCAGGGTGTGCTCCCGTGGGGTGGCCTTCCAGCACGGTGCACCCTCCACCCAGCCTCGCTGAGGCCACGCTCCTCCCAGCGACACCAGGGTTGAGCAGACACCTCCAAATAACACTGGGGCCAGTGCAGAGGGCAGGGGCCTGCGCTGCTCCCCCTTGCAGCCCTCACTGCTGGCTCAGCCTCGCCGTGGGCAGCCGCCAGCCTGGGATGTGGGCACTGTTCTGCCTCCCAACCCCACGCCTGGGAAGAGTCTCCCAAAGGCCTCATCCCCGGCCCTGTGCCGGACACGGCCCCACAGCCACCTGGCTGAGTACGCCCACTGCGCCGGTCCTGCCAGAGAGCAGCCCCAGCAGATGGGCGCAGGATTTGGGATCTCCAGCCGCAAACACGTGGATGTGAAACGGAGGCTCCAGTACCTCCATCGCCATCTGCAAGGACAGAGCTGGCCCGGCTGTGCCGCAGCGGAGGACAGCATGGTGCAGAGCCGGGAGCCCAGTGCTGGCGGCAGGCAGCAGCAGGTGGCGGGACGGCAGGGCAGGGGCCCCGTGCAGCTGGGGCACAGGTTGTCGGGGGGGCACATGCCCCTCACCGAGGCCTGAGCTGAGCCCACGCGCCACGAGTGCACAGCCGGGGCTGTCCACGGCAGCTGTGGGGGAAAGTGGGGCTGAGGCTACCACTGGGGCTGCTTGCCACAGCTGCACGTCCCATGCCAGCCACGCACCCCTGAGCGGGAGGCTGAGCACAGGGACCGCGGGGGACCACCACGCCAGATGGCCTCCCCAGCATGTCCCCATCAAGTCAGGCTGGCAGGATTGCCGGTGGGCAGAGCCGTGGGGTGGGGGAGCTGCCGGCCGGCACAGGGGTCTTTCCTCCGCGGCAGCCAGGGGCCAGGGCCATGCCCGCAGCTGCAGGAGCTGCAGGGCCAGCCCTGCCCCTTGTTCTGGGGCCAAAGGGTCTCAGGCCATGTCCCTTCACCTTTGCAGAGAAGCCCGGCATCTGCCCGCCCGTCAGTCCGGGGATCCCCATGCTGGGCGTCTGCACGAACCAGTGCAAGACGGACTCCAACTGCTCCGGGAGTCAGAAGTGCTGCAGGAACGGCTGCGGCAAGGTCTCCTGCGTGACGCCCCTCCACTGAGGTCAGTCAGGTGCCTGCCGACCCCGGGATCCCGCAGCACCCTCAGCACAGCACCCGCGCGCCCGTCCCACTCATGGCCCTCTGCTCCCTTTGCAGGCACAGCCGCCTCCTGCCAGCCTGGCCGCAGGGAAGCTGCTGCCCGATGCAAGTCCCGCACGCCCAGGCCCCATCCCCGGACTGTCCCCCCCAGCCAGGCCGCACTCCCATCTCGGAGACTTCAGCTTCAGCTTCCTCTCCAGGGTCCCCTGCTTGGGGTGCGCCGCAGCCCCCCGCACTCTCACCAATAAAGCAGCCTCTCCCTGCCGCACTCGTGGCCGCCTCTCCGTCCCGCCGCGCTCCTGGCCAGGCAGCTGCTCTGCCCGCTCCCAGCTGCATCCTGCCCACCGCAGTTGCCACTGAGTGCTGGTGCCAGTGCTGCGACCGCCTGGAAAGGCCACGCATGGCAAGCGCCAGCACTGACTGGCTGCACCGTGTCTCCAAGGGTCCCCAGCCTGTGCCCCTGCCCGGGGCTGCCCCATGGCCCCATGGCCCGGGCTGCCCTGGCATGCTGGCTCCTCCACCTTTGCCCAGATGTGCTCAGAGCAGGGCTATCGTGGCACAGCCGTGTCCATGTCCCATGTCCTATTGGAGCAGAGCGGCTCTCTGCTCTGCAATGGCCGGGAAGGCTGCCGGTGTGTGCTGTTGGACAAGCATCGCCCAAATCCCCTCCAGCCCCACGCGCTCCCAGCCCAGCAGTGGCATGTTGCCCATGGCAGGAGCCCGAAGGAGCCGTGGGCAGTGAAGCCCACGTGCCCCTGCCCCATGCCTGCCCCATGCCAGCCCCTGCCCCGTCAGAGCTGGGCCCTCTCCTGCCCCGCTCTCCCTGGCACCTCCTGCTCCCCACAGGGCTCCTGGCCCTCCCGCATACACCCCACTCCCAGCCCTCAGGACCAGAGCAAGCAGCCCCACATGCCTTCAAGGGGCCAGCAGCCCCAGGGCCCCCACCCTTGGCAGGGGACAGAACACAGCTGTCCCCTGGGCAGTGAGCCCTGCACCCTGCCTGGCACAGCCCGGTGCCTGGTGCTGGTTCCCCCTCTCCCTGCAGTGTGGGTGCGGGCTAGTGCACCCCGGTTCAGGGCCACAGCTCTCTGCAGCAGCTCTTCCCACTCTGTGTGTGCCAGGAGGCAACCAGCGATGCTCACCAGGCAGGACCAGGTGGACGCTGAGGGCCAGGGACAGGACATGGCTCCCCTGTGTCCCATCCCTGCTCACCATCGGGGAGTGCCGGCAGTGCGGCTCCCAGAGCGCTGCCCGTCCCCGCAGCCCAGCTGCTCGCGGGTCACTGGTGACCTGGAAAGGGCACGTTGTGGAGGATGCACTGCGGGCCGTGAGCCCAGCGCTGCCCCAGGAGTCTCCCCTGAGCCGGATTGTTCATGCCCGGCGCTCCCACGGTCTCAGTACGGTGCTGCCGTGGGAAGGAGCAGCTCGGCTCGGCCGGTCCCCGCCCCAGCAGCGTTTAAATCCCAGCCGGCGGGCCCGGCAGCACAGCCCCCGACAGCAGCACGATGCCGAGCAAGCGCACCCTCCTCCTGGTGCTCCTGGTGCTGCTTGTGGAGCTCCCACCCACCCCAGCACACCAGCACCGCTCCGGGGACCAAGGCGCTGCCCCCGCAGTCACCCCGGCACGGCGCCGGGCCCCATGGGGACGCTGGCCCCCCGCCGCCCTGCCTGCCCCCAGCAAAGCCGGCGAGTGCCCAGTGGGGGGGAGCGGAGCCCCACGCCCCCCCAGGCTGTACTGCCTCTCCGACCACGGCTGCCCCGGTGCCGAGAAGTGCTGCCAGAGCGGACAGATCAGGACCTGCCTCCTCCCCACCACAGGTACCATCAGCTCCCCCCAGGAGATGCCAGTGCAGGGACCAAGCGACGGTGGGATGCGGGTGGGGGCCGGTGCCCGTGTCGGGTGCCCCTGGTGCGAGCTCCGCTCCCTGGGCATGTGGCCGCATGGAGCATCTCCCTCTGCAGAGAGCCCGGGCTACTGCCCCCGCACCGGCAGTGCCAACGGGGCGAGCTGCAGGACAAGCTGCCACAATGACACCGCATGCAGCCCCGGGGAGAAGTGCTGCACCCTCAGCTGCTGCGCCCGCTGTGTGCGTGCTGAGCCAGGTAAGGCGGCCTGGGTGTCCCCATGCTGGGCTGAGGATGCCATGGGACAGCCCCATGGGTCTGCAGCCCCACATTGCTCTGTGTGGGAGCCACGGGCCCTGTGGGGCCAGGCCAGCTGCACACCGAGCCCCGAGCCTCCCCTCCGCTCCAGCCAAACCCGGCTTCTGCCCACGGAAGCGTGCCCAGAGGAGCGCTGCTGCCTGCCCCAACCGCTGCGCCGATGACCGGGACTGCCCCAGGGACCGCAAATGCTGCTTCTCTGGCTGCGGGCTGGCCTGCGCCCCCCCGGACACAGGTACAGCCCCACCACCCCTCCTCCCGGGGCTGGGCGCCCGCAGGCTCTCCTCTCCTCTGGGCCGGGGCTCACCAGACCCCCATCCCACCACCCAAGCATGTGCACCCCTGGCACTGCCCATGGCTGCCCCATGGCCACGCTGCAGCCGCCCCGTGTCCACCCCGCAGCCGCGCCAGTGGTAGCACGGCTCCTCCTCCCCTGCAAAGCCCGGCGTGTGCCCGGCCATGCTGCCGGACAAGCCCCTGTGGCCATGCCTGGCCGAGAGTGCAGCCGGTGGCAGCTGTCCAGGCCCTGGGGAGTGCGTGCCGCCGGCTGTGGCTCCCAGTGCCGCACACCCACCCCGGGCACAGCCCTGGCCCTCGTGAGCCCCTGGGCAGGAGCAGGCCCTCGGGGCGCTGCGGGAAGGGATCCCCATGCCCAGCTCCTCCGTGACGGACGGGCAATGGCCCCGAGTGGGTGCAGGGCTGCACCCCTGTCCTGACACCCCTCATCCTGCACCCCCATCCTCAGCCCACTCAGGCTGGGTGCTGGTGGAGACCACAACCAGAGTTGGCCCTCACCACTCCAGCTGCCAGCTGGCATCCCATATTGAGCTGTGACTGGTCTCACTGGGTCAGACTGGTGTGGATGTGAGGCTGGCGGCTGAGGGCAGCATGGGGCTCTGGGAGGCAGGATGAGGACAGGATGGGGACGGGATGGGGGCAGAACAGGGGGCAGGATGGAGACCAAGGCTGTGCCAGGAGCGGGGCTGAGGGAAGCAGGATCCCGGCACAGCCGCAGTCCCCTTTGTCACCAGGGAGCCGCCGTGCCGCAGTGAAGCCCGGCGCATGCCCCGTGGTGCTGCGGGGCTCCCTGGGACCCTGCCTGGAGCTGTGTGACAGTGACAGCGACTGCCCTGGGGCTGCCAAGTGCTGCACCACCGGCTGCGGCCACGTCTGCAAACCGCCCACCGAGGGTAAAGCCACCGGTGCCCTGTGGGGACGAGACCCCCCGCGTTCCCTCCCTGCCCTGTCCCAGGCTGAGCCCACCTGGCCAGGGCCTGCACCCCCTTGGCTGTACCCACCCTCCCCAGGGGCTGCCCCTCGCCGTGACCCTCCTGGGGGGCGATGGGAGTGTGGAGACCCAGCTGCTGTCCCCATGGGGCAGGAGCTGGGTGAGGGGCTCAGCCCCTGTGGGCAGGGCAGCTCCCCCACCCCGGAGGGGTGCCCTGCCCACAGGAGGTGAGCCACTCACCCCTCCATCTCTCCACATGTGCCAGTGCGGCCTGGGCTCTGTCCCCCCCTGGCTGATGGTGACCGGGTGGCCGAGTGCCTCCTCCTGTGCCTGCAGGACAAGGATTGCCCCCCTGGCCAGAAGTGCTGCCTGCGGGGCTGCGGTCGGGCGTGCGTCCCCCCGCTGCGGGGTAAGGCCCCCCCCAGCCCACCACTCCTGGGTTCCAGCAGCCCGGGGCACCACGCAGGTCTCGCCCCTGCAGCAGGTCCGGCCTGGAGGGGACAGAGGGGGGCCCAGGGTGGGGGCACGCCATGGCCCCCCCATCCCTCGGGGCGAAAGCACCCATCCTGCACTGACCGCCTCATCCGTCTCTTCCAAGCACAGCCTAGCCCTGGCCAGGAAGGGCTGCACCAGGAGCTGCTGTTTCGGGGCTGCTCCCCACCCCGCTGCCATCGCACCCCTGTGGGTGAGCAAAGAGTTGCTGCTGCCAGCGGTGCTCGCCGCCCCCTGCACCCATCCCTGCGCCGGACCCTCTACAGCACTGGCAAGATGGCACCAGCATTGCTCTGGTGGGTCCTGGCCGGGGTCTCCAGCACCCCCAGCCCCTCCCAGCCGTGCTGTCGAGGGCTGCGCACCGCCCGCACCACCCCACGCCAGGGCAAGGCTCCCGGCAGCCCAGGCACGGAGAAAGACCCCTGCATCCCTATCAGCCCCGGCCGCTTCACAGCACTGAAACAGAATAAACTGGCACATGGCTGCCTTCTGCTCTGGGTCGCCATCCCTGTGCTCTGCTGCGGGTTCCCAGGAGGCGCAGGCAGCCCTGGGCTGCACACAGGCAGGGAGGGAGGTGCCCGGCAGCCATCCCTGCAGGCAGGCACTGCCCTCGGGCAGGGAGAGATTCCCGTTTCCATGCGGGCGCCCTCCAGCCACCATTGCCCCGTGGTGACTGTCCCGCTGGTCCGGGGGCCACACTGATGTCCCCTCGGCAGTCATGGACTGGAGTGAAGAAACCAGTTCCCTCGGATTCCTTGCACCAAGGAAGGGCTCATTTGCATCCCAAAGTGTGAAAACCTGGTTGGAAAAGCAGTCACGGGTCAGGGCAGATGAAGCACCCGGATAGGGGAGGGGGCAGGGAGCAGCACCCACGTGCAAGGGGCCACAGCAGGACCCGCTTGCTCCCCAGTCCCATCATCACGCTGGGACACCGAGCTGGCCCAGGACACCTCTCCCACCTCGTGGTGCTGGATCCCAAGTGGTCCCATGCCTGGAGGCTATGTCCGGCTGAGCCAAGCCACAGCTGCAGGGCGGCACCATGGCGGCAGAGCCCCTCAGGCTGCTTCCGCTGCCGCCCCAGGGCCAAGCTGTGGGGTCTGTCCATGGCCCCCACCCCAGGGGGGCAAGAGGCAAGGGGGGCTGGAGGGAAACCCAGGCAGGGGGTCGCAGCTGGCTGCGGCAGGGATGGGGCTGTGCGCCGTGGGGGCAGGCACTGCCCGACCCCAGCTGCCCTCCCCGGCCTCGCGGGTCGCCCTGACCCAAAAGCGGGGCTCTGACGGAGATAAGCGGGATGGCTGGCGGGGCGCCGGCAGGTTCTGGGAACTGCCCCTCCTCCTGCTCCTCCTGCCTGTGGCACAGCCAGCCTGCCATGGCCGGCAGCCCGGCTTCAGCTGCCCCATCACCCCGGGCACCCCCGCCAGAGACTTTAAACCCAGCCCGGGCTCAGCTCCGGACACGCACGACATCCCCGACAGCACCATGAGCCCGGGGGTTTTCCTCCTCCTGGGGCTCCTTGTCCTCAGGGCAGAGCCGGGCACTGCACCAGAGGAGAAAGGCGGTGAGTAGCAGCAGGCAAACCCGGCAGCTGCCAGGCACAGGCATCCTAGGGCCAGCTCCTTGCACCCCGGCCCCCCCATGCCCCTACCATGTCCCCTCTGTCCCTGCCTGGCACTTGCTGGTGGGGACCATGTCCTGGCCAGCTACAGCGCCTGCACCGCAGCCCCGCTGCCTCAGGGAACCCACTCCCACCCCAGGCTGCACGGGCATGTGCATGCCCTGCACCCCCACATGCACCCCCTGTACCCCCATGTGCACCCCCTGCACCCTGCGTGCACAGCAGCTGTCAGCACCCAGGGGTGCCACGCGCGGCAGGGGCCCTCCCGGCCTCCCTGGCAGCCCCGCGCCGACACTGGCAGGCTCAGATTTGGGACATTGGTGCCTGCAGAGCCCAATGCCTGGCCCGGCGCCGAGGAGGGGTCTCTGGGCAGAGCAGGGGCTGCGTGGTGAAGGCGGGAGCGAGGAGGGTGCTGGCAGGGGCAGGTGGGCACTGGGCAGGGGGCCGGGGCTGCATGGACCCCCGCACCTGCGGCCCTGCGGCGTCCGGGCTCTGCTCCTCACACCTCCCACCCCTTACCCACCCCTGCATGCAGCCCCCAACCACGGGGACGGACCCAAACCCCGGCAGAGGGGCCTGGCCTGCAGGTGCCGCTTCCTGGGCACAGACCCCCGCTGCCGGGGCCCCCCCGGCATGGGAAGATGCCGGGGGCGGTTGTGCCCAGCTGCAGCGCTGCTCTGCCCACCCCAAGACAACGGCCGGGTTCCTTCTTTGTTTTAGCCAAACAGCTGCTGTTTGGAGTGAAACCTCCCGGCAGCGTCCCTGTTTGCAACCCAAACAGCGCGGCCCTGCCAGGAGCTGGCCAGGGGTGTTTGCAGAAACTGCTGCTCCCGCAGCATCTTCCAGCTGGCGGGCAGGAGCCGGGCACAGGCGCCAGCTGGAGCTCGCCCACGCCTGTGCCAAAGGCAGGGCTGTCCCAATTTTCCCAGCGTGGCCAAGACGAGCACAGGGTGCCAGGAGGAGGAGGAGGAAGAAGAGGAAGAGGAGGCAGCGGCGAGGAGCATGCCGCTTGCAGTGAGGACACACAGGGCAGCAGGATGCTCAGGGATGGATCCTGACCTCCAGCCAGTGCTGTCTCGGTGCTGGCTTCTCCCTGGCAGGGCCAGCAACACCCCTTGAGGCACTCGCTGCCTTGTGAGGGCATGCACAGCCCCGTGCCGTGCCATGCTGTGCCATGCCATGCCGTACCACGCTGTGCTGCACAGGTCTTGGTGTGGGGGTACGGCAGCCCCGGGGCCGTGCTGCAGGGGAGTCTCCAGCCCCGCTCCAACCAGTCCCTCTCCTGCCACGGCAGCAGGGCTGCCCACGCCCCAGGCTCTGCCTGGCAGCCCCGGGCATTGCCATCGCCGGGCACTGCCGTGCCAGCGAGAGAGGGTCAGTGTGAGCCAGGCCCCTGCCCTGAGAGGCCGAGCTGCTGCCAGGACCGTGCCCCCCCCAGGCTGCACTCCCCACTCTGGTCCCCCGTCCCCCGCAGGGAGGACACGCTCCCCACTCCCCGGCGGATGGAGGGTGAGGAGCTCTGCCGCCTGGTACTGTCCTGACGCCACCGTCCCACCGCAGGAGAGCTCCAGAAGCCAGGGATGTGCCCGCGGGACTTCACGCGCTGCCTGCGCCTGGAGCCCCCACTCTGCGCCAACGACTCCAGCTGCCCCGGCCGGCACAAGTGCTGCCTCCAGGAGTGCCGGCTTCGCTGCACCCCGCCGGCAGAAGGTACAGCACCACGGCACGGTCACGGGCACCACCTCTGTCCCGGGGCAGACCGCACCCTTCTCCTCTGTCCCTGCCGCCATCCTTGTGCTGTCCCCATTGCCACAGAGCAGCTCTCCGTGCGCTGCTGGCAGCCTCCTGCCCACGGCTCCCAAGGCTGCCATGGGGCATGTGGAGGTGTCCGGGATGGGGCACATGGCGGGGTCCAGCCAGGGTCAGGCAGAGGGGTCTGGCAGGGGCAGGCAGAGTGGTCTGGCAGGGCCAGGCAGGGGCAGTTTCCCGGCACTGCCCTGGGATGTCACTGGTGCGGCCTCACCTCTCGGCCCCACGCTGCTCGGCGTTGCAGAGAAACCCGGTGCCTGCCCGGCGGTGGCCCCTGAGGGGCTCTTTTACCCCTGCTCCTTCCCCTGCCTGGAGGACAAGGACTGCCTGGGAGCGCAGAAGTGCTGCCCGCTGGGCTGCGGCCCTGCCTGCCTGGAGCCGGTGCAGGGTAAGGCCTCCACGGGGGCCGGCTGGGAGCGCGGCAGTGGGAGAGCCCCAGCTCACCGCGGGGCAGCCGCGGGGCCCCTCCATGCTGTAGAAGTCTGCCACCTCCCCACCACCATGGGCCCCTGGGGTGGGCGCACGCCGCTTCCGCTGTACCGGCAGCTCCTGGCAGCTGCCAGGAGAAACCAATGCCAGGACGCGGCTGCCGGGCACCAGGCGTGTGCGGACCACAGTGAGGGGCCAGGGAGCCCTGGGGCAGGCAGGGCAACCAGTTGGGGATGCTGAAGCCTCATGCCCTCTCTGCTCCGCCAGTCCAACCCAAACCCAGGGAGTGCCCTGCGGCGCAGCCGGGGCCGGCGGGGCTGTGCCGGGAGCAGTGCCGAGGCGACAGCGACTGCCCCGACGTGCAGAAATGCTGCAACAGCAGCTGTGGCCGACAGTGCCTGCCAGCAGCCCCGGCCGGTGAGACGGGATGGGGGGGGCAGCGCAGGCAGGGCTGTCGCTCAGGGACCAGGGGTGATGCCGTGGGGCTGCAGCCGCCCCGAGGCACAGAGCTGTGGCACAACAGGGGCCCCCTCACCCCATGCTCGCCGGGGTGGGCTCTGCCAGGGCCAGCAGGGCTGGCAGGAGAGCTGCTGCCTGTCCCTGACCTCTCACTGCTGTCCCCAGTGAAACCTGGCGCCTGCCCCACCAGCCCCCTGCCAGGCACCAGCCCGCCGTGCCGGGACCCCTGCGCCCAGGACGACGACTGCCCCGGCAGCGCCAAGTGCTGCCCCCTCGCCTGCGGGCTCGCCTGCCTGGCCCCGCTGCACGGTGAGCCTGGCTGTGCCAGGGGCCAATGCCACACGCCCCGCAACCTCCCTTCACCGGGGCAGGGCTGCGGCTTTGGCTGTGCACTGGCGTCGCCCAGACATGTGCGCAGGGGGACACAGTGCTCAGGGCCACGGTGCTGCCGGGGCATTACCCACAACAGGCAGAGAGGGGCCGGGGTGGGGACCAGGCAGGTGCTGGGAGCGGGGAGGGGACGTCGAGGCCACCATCCCGCTCTCATCTCCTTGCTGCCGGCACCACCGGCTGGGCCCTGCTCCGTGGCACAGAGGACACCAGCCCTGCCCCAGCCACCCTGCAGCCGCGCTACCAGCGGAGGTGCCGCAGGGACCAGGACTGTCCCCCATCCGAGGTGTGCTGTCACCAACAGTGCAGCCAGGAGTGCCGCGCACATGGCCGAGGTGAGGGGGGCGGGAGCCACCCCGGAGCTTCAACAGCTCCTCCCGCCCTGGTCTCCACGGCTGTGCCTCCGCGCAGTGCCGGGAGCCGAGGGGATGGGGATCCCGGCGAAGCGGAAGGGAAGGGCTGCGGGGACCTGCCCGGGCTGGGACCCCCAGGGACCTGCACCCTGGCTGCCTCAGGGACCCCAGTGCCGAGCTGCCCTGCGCCGTGGTTGGGACCCCTCGGGGCAGATGCTGCTCCAGCCCTGCTGCTGCCTGCGTTGCAGAGTGGCACCAGGGGAAGAGCTGACGCGGGGACGGGGAGTGCCTGTGCCCGGAGATGTGCTGCTGGCACCGGTGCAGCCCAGAGTGCCACGGCCGGGACAGGAGCTGGGCGGTGCCACGCTGCCTCCTCAGCTGCTGTCCCAGTGAGGGCCGGGGCGGGAGGGCGTGGAGCGGGGCTGGGTGGGAGCCCAGGGCTGACGGAGGGGACAGACGTGTCCCGTCCCCACTGGTATCCTCGGCCCTATGTGCAGCCACGAGCCGTCTGCCTCGCAGGGGCCCCCACAGCCGCGCCAGCCTGGCAGGAGGGGACGAGGTGCCAGAGCGACGGAGACTGCAGCGGCGGGGAGACATGCTGCGGCGGCCGGTGCGCGGGGTTGTGCAGCGCTGAGCACCAAGGTGGGACACGAGGGGCGGCTGAATCTGGCGAGCCACAGGGGCGAGGGTGGCTCCTCTCTGCAGCCCCGATGCCCCCCAGCAGAGGGCTCTGGTGCCAGCCCCGTGGGTCCCGTGGGAGGAGATGCCACAGCGTTGCCAGGGGGTAGAGCCGTGCTGCAGTGCCTGGTGCACCCGGGGCCATGGTGCCGAGGGAGCCGCAGTGCTGAGGGGGCTGCAATGCCAAGGGGGATGCGTGCCCCACTGGGCCAGCTGGGCTGCGGTGCGGGTCTGTGCAGCCATCCTGGGGGCACCGCGGCCACCCCGTGCCGTGCCCTGCAGGGAAGGCCGGCTTCTGCCCAGCCCGCGCTGGGCTGTTCCCCAGCTACGACTGCAGAGCCTCGTGCCAGCACGATGCCGAGTGCCCTGGCGAGGAGAAGTGCTGCCTGCGCGGCTGCGACTACGCCTGCCTGCCCCCGTCCCAAGGTGCGAGCCGCTCGGCCCCATGCTGGGCAGGGCAGGGAAGCAGAGGGCACGAGTCCTCCCCCCAGCTCCAGGGGCTGCAGGTCTGGGTGGGGGAGACCTGCTGTTGCCTCCCACGTCCCCAGCCCCGCTGCCTCATGCCCCCCAGAGAAACCGGGCATCTGCCCCCTGGCCGAGGAGGCACCGACCACCGCGGCCCCGTGCGGCACCGCCTGTGCTGGGGATTGGCAGTGCCCGGGGGCTGAGAAGTGCTGCAGCAGCAGATGTGGCCATGTGTGCTCGGCCCCCGAACGAGGTGAGGAGACAGTCACCGGGATGGCGGTGCCGCACGCCACCGGGCACGCTGGCAAACCTCCTGCAGGGCAGGATGTGGGGTGGTGCTGCCGCAGGGTAGGTGCTCAGACCCCCTGGGGTGCAGCCGTCAGGGTGCCCCGAGGCTCCAGGAAGGTGGGTGCCCACAGCGTGGGGGGGTGCTTGCCCCTCCCCCTGCTGCCCCTTCCCGCCTCTCTCAGACAAACCCGGCAAGTGCCCAAAGGTGAGGCCGCAGCAGACGCCAGAGCCGTGCGCGGAGGAGGACTCCTGTGCCCACGACAGGGACTGTCCCCGGCAGGAGAAGTGCTGCTTCTCTGGCTGCACCATGCGCTGCACCCGCCCTGCCAGAGGTGAGCGCTGGCAGCCCGGCCACCGGCACGGGGCAGCAGCGCGTGAGCGGGGCTGGGACGCGCGGGGAGCCCGCACCCTCGCCTGGCTCCCTCCTCCCACAGAGCACCCTGGGGAGTGCCCTCGGGCAGAGCCGTGCTGGGACCCCCGGCGCAGGCACAGGAACCGGTGCCTGGATGACAGCGTCTGCCAGCGAGAAGAGAAGTGCTGCAACACCGGCTGCGGCTGGGAGTGCATGGCCGTGCCCAGAGGTAGCGGGAGCAGCCTGCCCAGGGGGCCACCAGCCCCCAGGGTGGCTGGGTGACAGGAGGTCACCGTGCCCCTGCAGAGAGCCGGGACAGGGCCGGTGGCCAGTGCGTGGAGGAGTGCGAGGCCGACTCGCAGTGTCCCCAGGGACAGAGGTGCACCAGCACCGGCTGCGGCCACGTCTGCATGGATGTCCCTGGAGGTTAGAGCCAGCCAGGCCTCCCGGGAGCCGTGCGGGGCCACCCCGGGGTGCCCCACAATGGGGTACCCCCAGCTGGGTGCTGCCAGCCGGGTGCTTGCCTTGCAGGCAGAGTGGGAGCGTGCCCCATCCCCAGGGAGGGGGGGACGTGCCTGGACCTGTGCAGCTTTGACGAGGAGTGTCCCTGGGGCCACAAGTGCTGCAGCAATGGCTGCGGCCACGTCTGCATGCCAGCCTCTCTGCAAGGTCAGCCCCTTGCACCAGGGCGCGGGTCCCCCCACCCAGCTAAGCCCAGACAGAGCCTGGGGTCTCCCCAGCACCATCCCCGCAGGGGCATCCTGGCCCTCCCTCCCCAGTGAGGACCCTGCCCCGTCACCATGCTGGAGCCCCATGCCAGGGGCTGCCGAGGTGGCTGTGCCCGCAGGACCCCGCACCCTCCCTGCTCCAGGGACACGATCTGCCCCCATCCTTCTTTCCATGCCTCCCCCTCTTCCCATGCAAGTGATGAGTACACTCGGCCTCAGCTCAGAGCCGCCACGTGACTGTCCTCTCCTGCCCGCAGAGCGTGACGCCGTGGTTGTGCCGCAGCACAGTGCCGAGCAGTGCACAGAGGAGTGCGAGGCCGACTCGCAGTGTCCCTGGGGACAGAGGTGCACCCGCACCAGCTGCGGCCGCATCTGCATGGACACCCCCGGAGGTGAGATGCAGCTCAGCCAGCCAGGACCCCGGCGTTGCCCTGGGAGCTGTGGGGTGCCCCCAGCTGGGTGCCCACGGCGGGGTGCTCTGCCTTGCAGGCAGAGAGGGAGCGTGCCCCGTCCCCAGGGGCCGCGGGACGTGTCTGGACCTGTGCAGCCTCGACGAGGAGTGTCCCTGGGGCCACAAGTGCTGCAGCAATGGCTGCGGCCACATCTGCACACGGGTGCCTAGTGGTAAGGGGGCTCAGGGCCACCGAGCCAGGGCTGGCACAGGGGCATGGGGGGTGCCAGCCAGACCTGCGTGAAGAGCACAGCCCTCAGCATGCTCCCTGCTCGGCATCACCATAGGGCCAGCTCCTGCTGCTGCGCCATCACTCCGCTCCGGGAAGAGACGCGCCTTCGGGGCGAGGGGACACGAAGGGACGTGGAGCGGGAGGAAGCTCTGGCCAGAGCCGGGGAGAGCTCTTGCAGAGCCTTGCTCAGCTGCAACCGTGGCCACCGGTCCCTAGCCCCCACAGCCTCGGGGCTCCCTAAAATCACGTCCTCCTTTTCAGACGCTGTGTGACAGAAGAGCAGCAGCTCCGCGGCAGGAAGACACCTTCTTAGGGGACATGGGGTGGTCACAGGCCCCAGCTGGCCTGTCCCCTCCCACCACCTCCAGCAATAAAGCGAGTGCGTGGCCACCTCCAGTGCCCCGAGTCTCGGCAGCGCTGGGCTGGCCCCACCAGGCCCGAGGACAGCCCCTGGTGCTCCGGGAGCAGCCCCAGCACCGCCTGCGAAGGGACAGTGCCACCAGGGCTGGGGCCAGCGGGCTCAGCGCACGCCGGGGTCGGCGCCACGGGGCCAGCAATGCGGTGCGGGCACAGCCCCGGGTCTCGGGTGGGCTGCGGAACGGGCACCACGCTGGGGCATCCATCGAGGCAGGGGCCGGCAGGGGCCATTTCTCCCCTGTTAGGTTGCTTTAGCTCCCAGCCAGGTCACGTTGGCAACTTGAGGGCAGAGCCGGGGCTGGGAGCCCTTCCAGAGGCAGCCGGATGGTGGCGGCAGGGTGAGCCCTGGGGCCACGCCGTGCTGCTGAAGGCACCCACCAGCCGGTCCCAGCAAGGGCTGGGGGGCCAGAGGGACGGGCACTGCCTACTCCTGCCCGCGCGGGCAGGAAGGACAAAACCCATACGTGCTCATCCAAGGACCTGTCCTTGTATTGAAGTGTCACAGCCCCAGGGGAGGGCCAGCCCGGGCACCACGGCGCCGGAGGGGGCAGCCATGTCGCCGCGGGCGCACGTCCCTGCCCTCGGGCTGGCAAGCACCCCGGGCGAGCCACAGCTCCCGGCACGGCCGCCCTGGGCACCAGCGCTTGTCGCCGCCAGCCCCGCAGGGAACGACTCCCTGCGGGGACGGGGACAGGGACACGGCTGCCGGCAGCAGCTTCCCCTGGGCAGGGGCCGTGCAGAGGCTGCCACGCTCCCCGGGCCGGCGCTATTGGGCACCTGGAACTGAGAGACGGGGGGTCAGGAGCGGGGCCGGGCATCGCTGTGGGCAGGAGCAGCCGCCAGCCGCAGCACGCGGCGCACGGCACACGGCTAGTTACCGACGTGGGAGCAGGCTTGCAAGCACTCGCCCTCGGTCTTGAAGTTGTTCCTGTTGCCACCACAGCCACCATAGATGAACTCCTCGCACTGCTGGCTGGAGGCGTTGAAGAAGAAGCGGCGGAAGAGCGCCTTGCAGCTCCCGCAGACGGAGGGCAGGTAGCAGAAATCTGTGCAGTCCGAGGGGGACGGGCTGAGCCGGGGACGGGACGGGGGCACCGCTGGGCTTGGCGCTCCCAGGGCTCTCGGAGAAGTCCGCGCAGCTCCGGTCCCCTCTCGCTACCAAACCCTTCCTGCTGGCAGCTGGCTCTGCGCCTGCCTGCCCCATGGCCCCAACGCACCAGCAGCCCAGGTGCTCCCCCACTGCACAGCATGGTGCCCCCCAGGGTCTGCAGGACCCGGCAAGAGCTCAGGGGCACCCCAGGGGACCCTCTTCCCAGTTTGCTCGGCTCACCCCTCCTGTCGCCCGCCCCTGCGCTCACCACGCCGCCATTCCAAAGCCCCACCGCCACGGCACTGAGCCCTCACCCAGCACCGGCTCCTGGCATGTGTAGCCACACTTGCTGGGGCAGCACTTGGTGGCACCGGGGCAGCCGGCATCACCGGTGCAGTGGGAGCAGGAGGCGTCCCTGCGGCAAGCACCACAGTCCTCGTGCAGCGGGTCCTCCACCTCTGGGATGTGGTAGCAGTACCCAGGCTTCGCTGTGGGACACAGCAGCCAGGACACTGGGGAGGGCTGCAGAGCAGGGGGCTGAGCAGCCCCCCAGCACCCCAGGGCCGGACCCCGATCACCCGCAGCCCCATGCCCCTGCAGACACCCAGCACCACACAGAGCAGCGGGGACCACTGGGCAGCAGCAGCACCCAGAGCATCCCTGTCCCTGGGACATTCCTGTCCCCGGGACATTCCCCGGCTGCACTCACCCATCCCTGGCTCCTCTCTTCCAGCCATGCGCAGGGCCAGGCCAGACCGTGCGGCGAGGGGGAGCAGAGCTGCGAGGAGGAGGAGGAGGTAGCTGGGAGGCAGCTCCATGGTGCTCTGAGCAGCTGGGTCTGAGCGCTGGGTGCGGCGGGCTGGGATTTAAGGTGTGCTGGCAGGGCGGAGGGAGCGGAGCTGTCGCCCGAGCCTGGCTAATTCCTGCCATGTAGGTAACAAACCGCACCCAGGCAGGGCCTGGCCTCCGCAGCAGCATCCCAGCCACAGCCCTCGAGCTGGGGGGACCGGTAGGACGGGATGGCTGCTCTGGCGCAGCCCGCAGGGAGCCCAGCCAGGCGGCAGTGGCATGCCCAGGCTGGGGGCACTGCCAGCGCCTGCCCGCAGCCCCCTGGGGATGAGCACTGGGCATGGGGACGGGCAGGGGGAGGTCGGCGACGGCCTTTCCACTACCAGTGAGCGTGGCGGTGCCGTGCCAGGGTACAGAAAGCCACTGGCCAGGGAAGGGTCTGGGGCACCGCACACCGCAGCGCTGCTCTCCCTGCTCTCCCCACGGTGCAGGTCCTCGGGGAAAGGCTGCGCAAGAGTTGTGCAGGGGACGTGCCCCTTCTCCCCTTCTCCTCCCCGGTTTGACGGAGGGCATCCCGGGCAGGACAGTCCCACGTGCAGGGCTGAGCCCTTGGGCACCACTTCGCCTGCCGACCGTCGGTGCTGCGGAAGGGAGGTCCTGCAGGATGGTGATGCTCCTATCCCCCTCCCACCCTGCAGGTGCCATCAGCCCTTTGCTGTCCACTTCATCACCCTCTCCCATTTTGGGGCCACCCCCTTCACCCACTCCCCTCCCAGGGGACTGCCTGCGCAGAGCCCTGCCCTGTCCCCCTCGGCAGCCCCCTGCTTCTGGCAGCGGGTCAGGGTCCAGCGGCTGCATCGCGCTGGTGCAAGGGGCATCCCCTGGGGACAGGGCACAGCTCGCAGCCTGCCCTGCTCCCGACCAGGTGCCGGACCCACGGTGGCGCAGGGCTCCCAGCGCTGGGCTGGGTGGCAGGCCTGTCCCCGCATCCCACCGGCACCCGTGGGTGGGCGTGGAGTGAAACCTGCCAAAAGGAGAGAGAAACAGATTAAGCTGTTCCCATTCAGCAGGAATAATTGTCTTCCTAATTACTGCTGTAATTACTGTCCCAAGGGGGAAGCGGAGGGCGAGGATCGCTCCGTGAGGAGAGGCCGGGAAAGTCAGACCTGGGGTGGGGTTTGGAGGGAGGTGCCGCGCCCCACCCACGCCCCACCGCAGCTTTTCCCTGCCTCTCCTCCAAACTCCCAGGACGGAGACCCCGGCAGCGTCCCCGGCGTGGGACACAGCGACGTGGCAACACCTGAGCAGGGCGGGAGCAAAGCCGGAGGGGTATGTCGGTGGCAATCGGGGGAGCAGGGTCGGGGCAGGCGGTGGGAAGGGGATCCCTGCACAGGGACCGCAGTGGTCCCAGGGTCACGGCTCGGCAGCCACCCTTGGCACGTCTCCCACAACCTCGAGCTGTCTGGGACATTCCCGGTGGCACCAAAACTCCCAGACCCGCATCCTGCAGGAGGGCAGGGCCACGGCACCAAAATCCACCAGGGCTACATTTTTCCCCGCTATCTCTCCACGGTATCTCAGCCGCCCGGGTAATCACTGTAACAGCTGACATCATCTTCCAGAGCAGCCCCTGCTGTCCCTGCGCTGGTGGTAATGCCATGGCCAAGCTGGGGGGACGCCATGGTGGACACGGGAGCCAGCCCCAGGGGTGCTGGCATTTGGGGCATCACGGGGGCTGGGGGGGGCTGCTTCTAGGCAGACGTTGGGGCTGCACACAACAGAAAACCACTCCCTACAGGGAGCCCGTGTCAGTGACCCCTGCTCTGCCCTGCTGCCGTGTCCAGCTCACGTGGCCGGGGACGTGCAGCATGAGTAATGGGTGCAGCCGCGCAGGGCAGAGCTGCCGGCCAGACCTCCGCTGAGGCGGAAATAGTGACCAGGGCAGCCCAGCCCAGGGAGCACCCAGGAATGTGGCACCTCCCAGGGCGGGCACCAAACGGGGACACAGGGAGGGGACAGGGCTGTGTCACCGGGATGATGCTCCTGCCTGCCCTAGTTGTGCGGCAGGAGAGGGGCTGGGAGAGCCGAGGGGCAGAGTGGGTCCCCTCGGCTGTGGCACGTCCCGGCTGGCCCTGAGCAGAGCCCGCTGGCCTGTCAGGACCGATGCTCCCCAGGGCTGACACAAGCCGGGCACTGTCCCCACTGCCAACCCAGGGACAGGGACAGCCCCTGCGGGGAGCGGGGATGCCCTGGCACAGTGGAGCCAGCGCTCCCCACTGCTCCTCTTCTCGTGGCTCCGTGTGCTCTCAGGACAGGTCATCCTGCCTGTGCGTGACCTCCGTACCGCACACAGGGACGCACTGACGGGAGAGGGTCCCCATGCAGCCGGCTGCTGGCAAGCGCCTGGTGCCACCCAGCCAGCCTGGACTGCGGATGGGCACACAGGCACACACGGTTTAGATGGCACATGCATACGCAGCGTGCACTGCACTCACCCCTGCACGCACGTACACAGAGCGTGGACTGCACACGCACGCACACGTGTCCACACCTGGCCGGCTTGGATTGCACACGCACACACAAACGCACACGCACATGCAGGCAGCCTGCCCGGCAGAGTGTGCCGGAGCCCTCCTGCCTCTCCCAGGCACAGGCGCTCCCGGAAGGGAGCTGGCAGGGAAAGCCCCGGCAGCTCTGGTGCCTCCATCCTTGCAACACGCCGCACCAGCAGACCCGTCTGCAGCCCCACGCGGTGCTGGCACCGTGCAGCTCCAGGGACAGGCAGCAGCTCCTGGGACAGACCCTGCCGCCGGTGCAGCCTGTGGCACGCTTGCAGATACCCCAACTCAGCATGGTGTTGGGGGTAGCTTCGGGGCCGCCCATGAGAGCCAGGGCCCCAGCAATTGTCATGGGGCTCCGGGCACGGGCAGAGCCATGGGTGGGAAGTGCAGCCAGATCCTAGAAGGGCTGTGTCCCTCCGAGCGACGGTGCTGATGCAGATCTGTGCCCATTCCTGGAGCCCTGGCAGCGGGCAGCCACAGGGGCCGGGGTGGCTTGTCCTGCTATGGACCCAGTGCTATGGCTCCGTGGTCCTGGCACCCAGGCAGAGCCCCTGTGCAGCCTCTTCTTTCCCTGCCCTCAGCACCGGGGCCCCGCACCCCCCGGCCAGTCCTGCTCACCGGCTGCCACCCCAAGGCGTGGGGCCAGGTGGCCACGGGCTGGCCGGGAGGTGCGGGGCTGAGGGGCCTGTGGCAGCGCGGGACTGCAGACCGTGTCCAGTCACAGGACGTCCCTTGGGAGCCAGCGATTGTTCCCAGAGGCAGAACAATGCCCAGAGAGCTGCCAGGGCACCACGGGCCACTCCACAGCGCCCGGCCAGGGAGCCACCTCCGCTGCCTCGGCAGGGCCAGCCCCATGCCGGGGTCTTCCAGCCCCTTGCTGCCGCCTGACCTGTACCTGTCCCCCCCAGCAGGAAGCTGCGCTGGCTGCTCTTGTCTTGTGGCACAGCACGGCACGGCATGGCACAGCGCGGCACAGCTCTCTCAGGGCTGCACAGAGCCCAGCACCAAGCAGCAGCACCCGCGTGCCTCCCTGCATGGCCCGTCCAGCAGCAGCAGCCCGCAGGAGGGAGGGGACGGGGGGGTTCACGCTCAGACGGAGCGTGTCGGGCACTGGGGCACAGACTGGGTCACTGGGACCAACCTCCAGCCCTGAGAGGATTTAAACCCCTGCCTGTGCCTGGACAGGCAGCCCCCACGCTGCCCGCCCTGCGCCATGCGGCTGCTGTCGCTGCTCCTGCTCCTGGGGCTCTGCTGCCTCTGGGCCCGGCTGGTGTCTGCAGGTGAGTGCGGGGTGGGTGCAGGGCGGGTGCGGGGTGGGCATGGGACAGCGCTGCGCGAGGATGCGCAGTCGCATGCAGAGGGACGAGCGCAGCCATGGCCGGGGTGCAGTGTCCCGCACAGCAGTGCCGGCTCCCCGCACATCCTTGCACACTGCAGAAGTGAGGGCAAACCCCCCGACAGCTCCCCTGGGAGGGGTGCCCGGGGTCTTGGAAGCCCTCACCCCCAGGGCCCCGCTGCGGGGCCAACGGCTGTGCCCCAGCATGCTCCGAAGCGAGGGCTTGGGACATGGATGCTCCCGTCTCTCCCCAGGACTCACCTAGCCCCTGCCTGGACCCGGACCAAGGACCCAGCGTGTGCAGCCACCCTGCACCAGACAGCCAGACAGCCAGACAGCCAACCATGGAGAGATCCATCAGCTGCTGGGCAAGCACCCGACCCCACGATCCCACCTCCACCCCCTCGCCCTCAGCTCCGTGCTGAGCGCAGGCGTCTCCTTGCCCCCTCACTCCCCAGTAAACCCAGTCTGCGATGAACACTGGCTGGCTCCTGCTGTGTCAGTCTCCTGGAGAGCCCCCACCGGCCTCCGTGGGACCTTCATCCCCTGCGGGAGGGATAGGGTCCTGGGCAGGGGCTGTGCCACCGCAGCCGGTGGGTCCCCAGGGACCTGCACACAAGTCCTGCCTAAACTCCATGGGTCTGTCCATCCCTGCCGGGACCGGGTTAGTTCCTATTCCCAGAGACCCTGGGAGCAGGCACCCAGTGGGACCCCATCGTGCCCCCAGAGAGGACCCAGGCTTGTCCCAGGGCCACGGCGGCACAGCCAGCCCCGACCTCACCTTGGTGCAGCTCCGCAGCGGGAGCGTGTTGGGGCTGCCCTGAGCCCTCGGGGCTCAGCGGGGGATGCCCCTCGCATCCTGCGCAGGCAGCGGTCTCCCAGCTCCTGACCCTGCTGCCAGCATGGCACGGCGCGGCACGGCACGGCGCAGGGCGGCACGGCGCAGCACGGCACGGTGCAGCACGGCGGGCACAGGCAATGCTCCAAAGGGCGCACGAGCTCCCAGCAGCCTGGCACACACCGCCTGTGCAAAACCGCCAGATCCGGGACCTGTGGGTGTCCGTGCCTGCATGGCTCCTGGCCAAGCCCTGCCACGGCGGCTGCTTTTAGAGGATGCTGGGGGGCCTTGGCCACGGAGCAGCTCATCCCAGGGAGCCCCAGGGAGCTGGGGGGAACAGACCCCACAGGGAGGTTTCTCCTGGCCCAGAGATGCTCTGCTGGTCCCGGCTGTGCGCCTGGTCGGGGCCATCCCTGTGGTTCTCCCACGGGGGACAGAGTCACGTCGCTGTGCAAAGAGCCCTGCCGAGCCCACGCTGGGCAGGAGCGGGCGCGGGAGCTCCCTGTTCCCAGCGCAGGGCTGGGGCAGCCATGATGGCCTGGCCATGCCAGGCACTGACCAGAGACAGCTTGTCATGCCAAGGTGGTGGCCCAATGTGGGGTTTATTAGGAAAGAGAAGGTCCTGCCCAAAACGCCGTTGGTGCCCGGGACCAGCCCTGGCAGAGTGAGGCAGAGGAGGAGGCCGGGGGCGGCCACCCCTGCACCCACCCACCATGGGCTCTCCTCGCCCCACACGCTCCTCGCACACCCTGCAGCATCGGTCACCAAGCGTCATCGCCGTCACCACCACCATCATCATCACTATCATAACCATCGTCATCATAGCCATCATCATGTCCATAGCCGTCGTCGTCATTGTAGTCGTCATCGTCATCGCCGTTGTCATTGCCATCGCCGTCGCGATCGTCATCGCCATTGTCGTCGCCATCATCACCACCGTCATCGTCACCATTGTCATTGCCATCGCCATGCTCATTTTTATCGTTGTCGTCGTCGTCATCATCATCATCATCATCATCATCGTCACTGTCATCACCCTCCCCACTGTCACCCTGGTTGGACTCAGGCTTCTCTCCTGCTTCAGGCTTCCCCTCACTCTCTGAGAGCTTCCCCCCGGTCTCCGGCTTCTCCCCAGCCTCTGGCTTCTCCCCAGCCTCTGGCTTCTCCCCAGCCTCCAGCTTTCCACCAGCCTCCGGCTTCCCCCCAGTGCCTGGCTTTCCTCCAGTCTCCGGCTTCACTCCGGTCTCCGGCTTTGCTACGACCTCTGGCTTTTCTTTAGTCTCAGTCTTCCCTCCACATACTGGCTTTTTCCCTGAACTGGGATTCTTTCCAGTGCCTGGTTTCCCAGCCAGCGTGGGCTTGTTCCCCACCGCAGGCTCCCCGCCGGTCACCGGCTTCTTCCCCGACGCAGGTGTTGCAGCAGCCACCGGCTCAGCCCCGGGCAGGCGCTGGTCCTTACCCCCCCGCTCCGCACCCGCCTCCCACTTCCCATCTGGGGCAGCCCTGCCAGGCTGCAGACCGGGCACCGCGCCGGGCTCTTCCCCCGGCAAAGGGCTCTTCCCCGGCAGAGCGCTTCCAGGCTGTCCTGGCTGCGGCTGCCTGGCCGGGACTGCTCCGGGGAGCCCTGGAAGGGAGCAGAAAGCAGCAGTGTCAGCCCCGGGGCACCAGCCCTGCGCTGCCATCCCACCCGTGGCTCTCACCCGTGACTCCCACCCACGGCTCCCACCCACGGCTCCCACCCACAGCTCCCACCTGTGGCTCCCACCCACGGCTCCCACCCGCCAGCACCCCACGTCACCACGCAGGGCTCCCAGATGGGCAAAGCCCACAGGGATCTGCCCCCTGATGGCTCAGGGTCTCAGACTTGGCACTTTGATGCTGAGCTGGGGCATCGAGGGCAGGACGCTCCCCGTGCTCTCAGCAGCCGGGTTTGCCGCAGCGCTGCACGGCTGCCTTTTGCCCTGTGCTTTTCCCAGTGGGATTTCAGGCCTCTGCTTGCCTGATGTTGCTTACACAGCTGGGGAGACACAGCCCCCCGGGGCCACGCCAGTGCCTCCTGGCGCATGGCAGTGTCATGGTGGGGCCGGTGCTCGAGGGGCCCCCACCACCGGCAGCAGCAGTGCTGCGGAGGAGCCGCTGCAGGAGCCACAGCACGCCCGGGCGCTCCTGGGCGTCTCTGCACCAGGGCCAGCACCCATCCGTGGCTCCGGCTGTGTGGGGCAGCTGGGTGAGAGAGGGCACCACGCCACGCTGCAGCCTGTCCCAGCACCTGCGGTGAGCCCCGCATCGCCCCGTCCCCACCCCACTCCCCCCACGCCTTCCCCAGCCCTCGCAGGCAGCAGCACTGGCAGCTGCCAGCAGCCCCAAAGCACCGGCCCCCACGCCGGGGGGTTCAGCTGCCAGGCCGATGGCAGGCGCAGAGCTTGGAGAGCTGTGCCAGGACTTGGAGAGGAAAAGCAAGAAAATGTGCGTCTGTGTGTCCTGGGGTGCTGCTGGGGGGTGCAGGGGACAGGGGAACATTGCACTGTTGACTACAGCAACTTCTGAGCAAAACAAACACAAATACAGCACGTGCTATTTAACCAGGGCATAAATACATCACTAAGCGTACTTAGGAAGTCAGTCTGCACGCCCTCCTGTTGAGCAGCAGCGAGCGGTCCCGCTCAGAGCGGTGCGGTGTGGTGCGGTGCCAGGGTCCCCACGGGCAGCGCTTGGCATCGCTCTGAGGCGGGGAACGGGACCAACACGTTAGCAATGGAGGCACCAGCGCCGCTGGCTTGCTGGCAAAAGGTGAGTTGTATCGTAAGGCTTAAAACCAGCCTGTAAACGGAGACCAAAAGAAACGCAAGTTTCTTCAACACATTTTCATCAGTGTGCGATGGCCCCAGCATCTCGTTACAGAGCAACAGCAAACCTGGCTCCCGCTGCACAGGAGCTGCTGCTGCCTCGGAGTTTAAGCCTTAGAATAAAACAGCCCGGCTTGCAACACGTGCAGGAGCATTCGGCAAGAAGGGGTTCTGTAAAATCTCAAATACGGCTCTCAAAGTCACTTCACTGCTCATTCAAAAGAAATGCAATTCTCACTTCTTTGAAAGCTGACTATTTAAAAAAAAAAAAAAGAGAGAGAAGGAAAAATAATTCTTCTTTGAGAATTTCTTTCCTCCCAGAGCTGCACCTCCCTGGCGGGGCTGGTGCTTTCGGAGGGCTCATGGCAGGGGAGACGCCCTGAACCTGCCACGAAGCAAAGCGCAGGGGCAGCTGCCAGCCCGGGCGAGGAAGGTGCTGCGCTCTGGTCCAAGGCAGGCATAGGCGGGCGGGCAGCAGTGCTCAGCCCGCTGGAGCTCGGCTCTAACGACCTGCAGGCTCTCATTTGGGTTAGAGATGCCCCGAGCAGGGCTGTGAGAGGTGGGGGGCCCCCTCGCCCCAGGGGGGTCCCAGCCCCACAGATGGAAGCTGCTCTGCCCAGCCAGGAGTCACCATCCCGGCCCCCCCAGGCAGCCCAGTCTGGGTCCGGTCCAGCCCGTCTCGGCCCCGTCCGCAGCACCCTGGGGCTCTGACCGGGACGATGTTTCCACCGGTCCCTGTCCTGGTCACCGGTTCGACTGACAAACCTCCTCCCAAGCATCCCTACGCCTGTACACCGGTACCACCGCTGTCTCCGTCCTCAGCAGGAGTTTTGCAGAACTCAAAGATTATAAAATTTAAGCAAGGGCTAAACCTCACAAGGGTTACAGCTCTTCACAGGAAGCTTTCATAAATACAAGGATGAAAACAGACATTTAAACACACATCACTGAACACCATCACCAACACTGATCTAGTTGAAGATGTCCCTGCTCATTGCAGGGGGGCTGGACTAGATGAACCTTAAAGGTCCCTTCCAACCCAAACCATTCTGTGATTCTATGAAAATACAGAAAATACTCTTAAAATCTAGAGAGGCTGGGTGTTTCCAGCGTGCCCGTACTTGCCTGCAGTGGGTGCTGCCTGCAGCTCTGCCCACAGGGCGAGGAGCCCCAGCAGGAAGATGCCTCTTGCCGTCATGCTGCCGGAGCCAGTGGTCCGGGCTGAGCCGGGCGGCAATTTAAACTTCCTCCCAGGCAGCCCGGGTCCAGGAATGGGAGGAAGCAGCTCGCAGGTGACTTGTAAGAACCTCCCACGTTTTACTGTAATTCTGTTTTCTAAAGAGCCACTCCAGCTGCCTTTCTCCACCCACAACCAAGGCAGAAGCAGGATCCAGCGCTGGCTGCACGCCACGGGGAGGACAGCATGGGGACGGGGAGGAGGGAAGCGGGAACCCCAGCTGCAGGGAGGCAGATTCTTACCGCTGCTCGTGATGGGAATCCCTACCACCTTGCTGTGGTGTGACCACAGGCTGTGACCAACCCCTCCACCACTGCTGCCCAGCAGCACCCAGGGACAAACCATCCTCCCCGAGCCGCAGCATGCAGGACACTGCCAGTGCCTCCCTGAGATGCCAGGTGGGAAAAGGCAGGGCCGCCACGCCTGCTCCCGATCAGCTCCGTTCCTGCCGGACCCTTTGGGCCGGTCCCCACCCCAGGGTCCAGGATCCTTCAAACAGCGCTGGTCCTGCCACCAGTGCTGCCTCTGCTGGGGCATCTCCCACGTCCCCGAGAGCGTTCTGGGAGGTGGGTGAAGGAGCGGGCCTCCAGCACCATTGCTTTATTAACTGGGATTTGCAAAGACAGTCCAAGTTAGCTGCAGGGAAGGAAAGCACGAGCCCAGAGGCAGCCCCGTCCGGAACCGCACCATCTGCCACTGTCCCGCAGGAGCACGGTGCTCACTGCGCAGGTCCTGTACCATCGCTTTGGTGAACTGCTGTATTTAAAAACCAGCAGGAATAAACGTCCCTGGCAGCCAGAACACTCCTCGTACTGCAGCACCACCCATTTCTTTTCTTCACGTCACTGCTGTGTTAAAACCATGGGGGAGAGTATGGTGGGAAGCACCTACACGCGAAACCTTGTGCAGTTTTAAAGACGAGAGCTCTCAACTGAGATTCAACAGGAATCTCCTGGCAGACAGCAGCAGCCACACTGCTGCTCAGAAGGATGTTTGGGGAACTGTGAGTGAGCTTTATTAACAGCAGCAGCCACCTGCACTGCCCCAGTGCTGGGCTCTGCCTGCAGGCAGGAGCCCGTCCCTGCCCCGCAGTCCCAGCCGAAATGGGCGCAGGGGATGAGCACCCACCCAGGCAGCAGTGCTGGGGAGCTCCCTCCTTCCACATGCAAATGCCCCTTGTTCCCAAGGCTGCTGTTTCGCATAGGAGACACTATTTGCAGGTTTTTGCAGGACCAATATTCAAGGCTTCTTTTAAGTATCTGTCTCTCAATCCAATGTTTTGTTTGCTTGTTCCGTTCACGAGCAGCATGCTCCAGCTCTTTCAGTGTTACTAAGGTAAATCCCCAGGTTTTGGCATCCAAATGAGCGAGCTCAAAGTCTCCTCAGCAAATTAGCACTGTCCCCCGGCCCCACGGGGTCCTTCTCCTTTGTGCCCTCCCTGAACCCCCTGTTACCGCGGGGCAGCCCTGCACAGACCTGGGCACGCACCAGGAGCAGGCAGAGCTCGATGCAATCCTTCATACAGCCCAGCAGAAAACTCCGGCAAAGGGCCCTCAGAGCAGCTTTCTGGGAACTCTTGAACATAAATTGCAGGGTTTAGTGTCCACGTATGAGTGCCCAATTAATTTACACATCAGCATTCAATAATTGCGTGCATGAGCACTGAATGAGTTCCACAGGAGCGCGCAGTTATCACATGCACAAACGCCAAATTAATTCCCGTAGGAGCACCCAAACAGCACAGCATGGGGACTCAGGGGAGCACACGGCATCCACAGGCAGCATCAGCGCCCAGCTAGCACACGCACGAGCACTCTATCCATTCACCCCTGAGGGCTGTTTTGGGCACGGATTGCCTGGTTTAGGCAGCAGTGCGTGTGCGGGAGGAAGCCAGGGGCTGCCCCGAGCCACAGCCAGTGGGCGCATCTGTTATCTCTCTAATCAGTGAGTAGAAGTTCATGTTAACTGGCAATAGATTAAATTAATTAAAAATTCCCTTGAGTCGAGACTATTTGGCCTATGGCCAAGACTCCCCAGCCTAAGGACAAGGCTGAGCATCCCTTTCACCAGGTCGCGTGCCCACAGTCCCTGGAGAACCGTAAGCAGAGGAACCATTTCCCTCGGCAGCCGGGGACTGGAGCTCAGGCTGCTCCCCACTGCCGTGAATCCAGTGGAAGGGTCTGCTCCTGTGAAACAGTGCTCCAACGAAATGAAGCTCTGTGCAGGGAAAAGTCGTGGGATTTCAAGGACCCAAGGCAAGGAGAGCACAGGCATCTGCCTTCAAACCCCAGGTCCAAACTGCCAGCCTTCACCGGAGACTCACATGAAGAGTAAATGAAAAATTAAATGCACTGCCACATTTACTTCCCTTTTCTCTGCATCTGATTTCAGGGTAAAGACTTATTTAATATGTTTGAGATAATAGATTAAGTAGTAACTTCAATTATGTGAATGTCAACCCATTAAATTAAGTTATTCTCTTAAATTAAGTTGTTATTAAGTCACACAGAAGTGCTAGGCAGAATCTGATTTTGCAATTTTTTCCTTCCCTACTTAATTATTTCTTCTTCAATTGCACACAAACCCAAGCTCAATCAATGTTATAGGAGAACTTAAGGACTGGTCTGGCCAAGACACACCAGCACCAGGCAAGAATGGGTCGGACTTGCTGGATCAAAATCTGCAACTGTGGGGCGAGTGAAATTAATTGATTTGAGCTCAACATTATTTCTACAATCCTAAGCAAGCGCGCGCCACTCGACACGAGCACTGAAAAGGCAAAGTTCCTGCTCAAAGAGCTTTCCATCAAAGTCACGTCAAAGCGATGCAGGGGCAGTGCAAGGGATGCGACTCAGGAGCGGGAAGGTGCACGTCTCCGTGCTGCCAAACCTGTGTGGGAAGAGGGCTCATGGCAAGAAATATGCTTTAAGTACAGGTTGAGTCTTCTCCTCGTGGCTGTGACTCAATTCAGACGCAATTTCTTCGCGAACTGCCTGTGTCTGTTGAAGATCCAGTGTTCCACACCTCGCAGCTCCACGGCTTAACCCGATGGCCCAGTGCTTATCGCACGTTGCTGTCGCTGTTAATCACTGTCAAGCAGGACATCCCACGGAGCAACCTGTGCCATCCTGCCGGTGCTGGCAGCGTTGACTCCCTTCCACGCACCCGGCAAACCATCTGGAACAACTTGCGGGACTGCAGGGCTCCTTCCAACCATGGGACTCCCGCGGAGGAGAGCTCTGCCCCTGCCCCTGCCTCTGCCCCTGCCCCTGCCTCTGCCCCCACGCTCACCCAGCGGCTCCTCCTCTTGGGAACAACGCCATCCTTTTGGCATGTTTCCATTTTAGCAGACCATAATCTTGGTGAACATTTAGGGAACTAATGAAGGAGAATGCCTTACAAGCACATTTCTCTACTGAAATAAACACCTCAGAGAGATGAGCCCTGCAGGTCCTGTTCCAGCGACAGGACTTGGATCCCGCAGAGCAGGATCCCACCTGCACCCATCGCACATGGCAGCAGAGGTCCATGGAGAGCGGGATGTGCACCAGAGCCCTCCGGCTCGCTCTCGGGAGCAACTAGTGATCGCTGTGTGCCCACCAGGAACATCAGTTGGGTCTCCAAATCCTTTTTGGTCGTGTTTCTCCTCTCCTCATCAGCTGTTTCCTGACTCTCATTGATTACCTGCAGTGCAGCACCAGTCTCATGAGAGGTCAGAGGGTGAATAGAGAAAAGTAAACCAAAAAATCACGTCTTGTGCTGTGGCAGGACGCGGCAGGTGTGTGCAGCCCCTCACCAGGATCTTGCAGACACCGGTGCCAGAGTCATTTGCAAAAGAAGCAGCCAGAAGAAAGAGCAAATGCCTGTGGTGACGAGCAGCACTGGTCCTGCACCCGGATCCTCCCGGGGACGGCTGGGCTGTGGCTGGGGCAGGTCATCACTGAACTGACACAGAGCTTGCAGCATCCACATAAATCCCGCTTCCACAGGGCAGCAGGAGCTCGCCTCAGACCCCCCATGCACCCACCCAGCTCTGCAGACACGGAACAACCTGAGGCTGACACGGATCGATGGGAAAGGGGCTCTCGGCATTCAAGCCGCTTGGTTTCTCTCCCTCTTCTGTTCCCCTTCCTACCCACCTCAAGCCACTGAAACACAGACTCTTCTGCTATGCCCTGCCAGCTGTCTTTCTGTGAAGGCCAGTTTAATTTTACAGCGTTTGATGCTAAGAAGTAATGTTATGCAGTTAAAGTTTACAGGCTATGATCCCATTCCTCCTTCCTGACCTGCTGTGCTGCCCATCCTCTTACACCGCAGCCCTGCGGTGACCTGCAAGGGCAGAGCCATCACCATCGTCAGGATCCAGTGGGATAACAGAGAGTCTCACTGCCAAATCAGGATGTGGGATTGGGCTCAACAGGCTTTCCACTGCCGCCAAAAGCCTGCCCGCCCCGCAGGCCTGCCCGCACTGAGGACGCTGAGGGATAGATGGGACTTGTCCAAAGTCTCTCTGTGAATCAAAGAAGAGCTCGGGTGACCTCAGCTGTGAAACGGCTGATCGTCTCTGGCAGACATTCGCAGGCTGGCGTGTTTTGTCATGTGCGCCTACCACACAGATCCATGGAAAAATTACCATTAAAAACGGAGGACTGGAGGAGACCCAAGCAAGTCATCTCATCAGTTACTTTTAGGTGACCCCTGACAGACATTGTCCTGACGTGCTCTTAAAAAGCTTTCCCTATCCCTCCAAAGATGGGGACTCCTTTATTGAGAATTTGTTACAGGATTTAAGTGTTCTTGTAATTGGAAAAATTTTCCAAAGATCTGATCCAAGTCTCATGCAATTCAAACCAACACAAGGACTTCTTGTCCGCTCACGGTGGGTACAGAGAGCAACCGATCGCTGTCCTCTCTGCAGCACACATACAGAGCTGAGCCCTCTCTCCATGGAGCTTTCGCAGGTTAAACAAAACCATCCTTTTCACCTTTCCCCACGAGTTTCTACATCCATAGTTATTTTTCCTCTCCTCTGCACAATGTCCAGTTTTTGTTGCTAACAATTTGGAGCAACCAAAATAAGCACATAAAAAGTCCAGTGCTGATAATAACAAAGTTATGGCAGCACTGACGATGACTCGATTGGTCCCACATCCGCAGGCTGGGTTTGTGTAACAGCCTGATCTCATCCCACACGGATGCAGCCCTGGCCAAAGTGGCAGGAAGGAGACAAAAAGGGCAGGAGCCTCTTCCAGCACGTGAGCCCATGAGTCACCCGGCCTCTCCTCCCGCAGCCGGTCTGGTCTCCTGTGAGTGCCGAGCGTGGTTACCGCTGGGCCGGCAGCTACAGTGGAAGAATGACGCTGGTGACGCTGGGGGACGCAGGCACAGGCTGCAGTGACAAATGCTGAGAGACACCAACAGACCATCCTCTGGAGGCACCACCACCACGTCCGCACCACAGGCGCTGGTCTGGAGCATCCGGCAAACCTGGCAGAGAAGGATAATCCGCTTTCCCTCTCTGTGGCACGGTCAAGTGCTTCCCCACTCGCACACAGAGCACGTGAGGACAGCGAACGGGAAATGACTGCTGGAGCGCACGCCTGTTCTGCACTGTCCTCCACACCGGCCGCTCTGAACATGAGACACTGAGCGGCCTCAACGTCGTGTGCTTTGGGAAATCCCGTTGGTTTGGTTTCTCTTACAATCGTCTTGGAAGTAACAAGGAAAAACATTACCAGCAAAACAGCAAATGTTTTTTAACCAACGAAAACATTGTTATCCACCCAACGCAACAAAAAAGCTTCTTGTTGACCACGACACGCAGTAAGAAGTTCTAGAAAATGACGGACAAGTCATTTTGACTATTCTGTGCACGTTAGATGAGATGAGGAAACGCTGTTTTCAAGTGTTTCCTCAGATAAACAATGAGATTCCAGAAAGGTGAGAGACTGGCAGGAAAAAGTCAACTGGAACTGCAACAAGTTTATTTTTCTATTTCAGGCGTAGAATATAATACAAGAAGGAACGCACCGATCATGGAAGGACAAACATTCCCATTTCTGCAGCTGCAATTACGTCGGTCTCGTGGGCAGGGTCAACGCATCGCCAGTTTCACCAGAGACAGGTCCTGTTCCCAGGTGAAATAGGGTGGAACAGCGCCACTTTTTAAGGCTGTAGGACTTAGGATTATTTTGGAGCTGACCGTCCATCACTGTGTTCATCCATGAAGCCGCACTTCTTTGGAACTAAGGGGTTTTTATTGCCGTGCGTACATGACCTCGCGCCCGTGTGTGTATGAGAGGGACTACGCGTACCAAGGGGCGGGGTACGAAAGGAGCCGTGAGGGAAAAGCAATGGTGGAGGCACGGAGGAAGCAAACGTGGGCGTGTTAAATTCACAATGGCGAGGCCAACCTGCCTCGCCCCCTCGGGCTGTTTGCATTCTGCCCACCGCCCCCGACCGCCGCCACTGCGGGGGAGCCGGGGCAGGCTGCAGTGCCCAGCCGGACTCCGGCTGCGTCCCCCAGGCCAGGCCGCAGCCGGGCCGGCAGGACGGAGGCCGCAGCCCCTTCCACAAACACGCACCGTGCGTGCCCCGGGGTTCCGCTCCGTTCCCCGCTCCCGCCCCGGGCCGGGACTCGCCGCCCGGGACCCCCCGGCGCCGTTGCCATGGCAGCCCCTCACTTCCGGCGTGCAGCTGGGACGTCGCGGGCTGATGACGCGCGCTGGGCCCGGCGCTTCCGGTTGCGCGGGCCGGAAGCGGGGCCGGGGCCGGGGCCGCCGCCATGGGCGCCGCCCGCGATGCGGAGCAGCAGCCGGGGC
>VYZW01033752.1:0-11132 GCA_013401315.1 Balaeniceps rex
CCTGGCAGGCAGCAGACCTCCCTATGAGGAGGGTCTGCCATCACGTTTTCATGAATTAGGAATAAGGATCCTCCTTTTTCCGTCTTTTTCCCCTTTCCCCATTTATACAAGGCATATAGAATCAGAATGGAATCATAGACTAGTTTGGGTTGGAAGGGACCTTTAAAGCTTATCTCGTCCAATCCCCCCTGCAATGAGCAGGGACGTCTTCAACTAGATCAGTTCAATACCTTTCGAGTATTTCTAAGTGCAAAGATGCTCAATAGATAAAGATTTCTCTCTTGTCCTTGACAATGATCCCATAGATGTTTATCAAGACTTAAATTTGCCTCAGGTTTTTTTTGCATTTAACATTACCATGAAAATTGGAACACTGAGACAATACTGTCAGAGTTATTGAAGGTATGGAAAAATGCCAATGGGACAGCAAGAGAAATAATTATAAAGACTGTCTCGGTTGATTTAAACCATAAAGGCAATCCATCCCCTAATCTTACTGAAAACCTGCTGTGAAGGTTTCAGTTTAATCCTTACACGGAGAGGAAAATCTCTGCCCAGTCCCTGCACTAGCAGTTCAGTTAACCTCCCATCCAGACATCAAGAAATTTCATGTGGAACTGGAAACAGAATGAATAGCATAATTTCTGTTACAAGTTTTATATCACTTAGTTTTCATGATATTCAAACTGTCTTGGTGGTTAAACATAACTTCTAACAAACATTTTCTGTGACTTTATTTTTCATGGTGTAATTCAGTTCTGAAATGTCTTTATGCCTAATTCTTCAATCCATTTGCTATAAATAGGATGCAGTCTATGTGTATTTAATAGGTATCCACTAGTTTATTAGGACATTCTTTTGCTGCTTTCTTTTAGGAGTTGTTCATGGTCGCAAATGTTAATTTGACAGGCTGTGTGGAAGCATAACGTTAGAGATGTCAGAAGGTGGTTGCTTTGGGTTTTTTTAACTGTGTTAAAAAACAACTTGACAACAGACAAAATGAAGCAACTGTTCTAACAAGTGCGTTTTGTTTTGTTTTGTTTTGTTTTTCTTTAAAGATTCGTAACAGGCTTAACCAGGAGCAGAACTCCAAGCTTCAGCAGCAGAAAGAACTCTTAAACAAACGTAATATGGAGGTGGCTATGATGGACAAGCGAATCAATGAGCTGCGTGAACGACTATACAAGAAAAAAGTTGAGGCACGTCAAAAAGAAAACATTCCTGTAAGATAAACTGTTAAAAGGGCCACACTTTAGTTTATCAAGAGCCTATAAAAACTACATAGAATCTCACTTTTTCCCAGCTGAGTAATACAACTACATCTAAAGAACCTATTTTAAAAGTAGCAGGCTTCTTAAAACTATTTTACGGTTTTGCATAGATATCAGAAAACTGTTAGACAGAATGTGTTTCCTGTTACTTTTCTTTATGGCACAGACCATACTATATTAAAAATTATAATAGTTTATATTTCTAGGAAGGAAAGTGTGATTATGGGCTGTGTTTCAAACCATGAAAGCATAAAAAGTTTGGCTTTTATAAAATATTCATCTTCCAATATGGGAAATTGATAAAAATATGAATGGTCTGATAAAGTTAGTCTTAGTAGTTGTCTGGAACTTTGAAAAGAAATCACTTGCACAGTAGACCATTTGTCTAAGGACTAGAGAGATCAATTCTGGATTCCCATATGTATTCCTAGCTGGAGGTATTGCTTTAAAAAAAAAAAACAAACAAACATTTGACCATTTAAGAACTCATTTTAGCCCATTTGGCTAAGAAAGGCACAATGAAAGAGACCTTGTACAGATAAAGGTATCTACAAGAAATGTATGTGCTGTGGCTGAGAAATTTAATTTTTGAGGTGTTGATTTTAGGGAATAAAATTTGTACTTTCTACTACTTTTTTTTGGGGGGGGGGGTAGAAGGATAGAATATGGTAATGTAATTATTAAGGTTTCTTAGCTACAGTGCATGGTTCTAAGTAATTAAATTTAGACCACCTGTTCATGCACAAATGCCTAGATTAAATGGAAGTTCACGTTTCAATGTGTCTGATTTTTTTTTTTAGTTGAATCGTATTAATGGAACTTCATCACCCCAGTCATCCCTGAGTGCTTCAGGAAGGGTGGCAGCAGTAGGACCTTACATCCAAGTTCCAAGTGCTGGTACTTACGCTGTACCCGTAGATCCAGTTAAACCACAGTCTCTCACCATTGCTTCTAGCTCAACACATGGAAGATCAAAATCTGGTAAGCACTTAAGTGTGGTGTTTATTAATGCACATGGTTTGGAAAGGAGTAATAAAGAAAAGAAGTAATCTTAGGAGACCCAGTGTTGGCATAACCTCTGTAGTGGAAGACGCAAGTTTTAGATGTCTTGGTACTATTCTGTGAATAGGACATTAGTAATTTGATATGAAGCATTTTTGCCTCTTTCCATGAATCTTTCTTAGGGGACTGAGTGTTTTCCTTGAAATTTTCCTAGCTGGTACACCGCTAAAAGGAGCACATGTTCCTTCAGAGAGTCTATGTTCTGTCTGTAATAGCTTTTCAATTAGTTTGTGTACTTGAATATAATAATGAAATCAACTTTGTGGCAAACTATATTATAAACAACTATTTGCAGTATGTTGCTTCTTGTCAAGTAAAACAAAGCTAGTGAACAAGTAAAAATAATATTACTTCTCAGAAGGAGAATAATTAGGAAAATAGAATATAACTATGGGAGGTTTTTGCTCCAACTGAGATATGAGAATTTGTGGTGCTTGAAGCATTTCTGAAATGGAATAACCTTAGCTTTGATGCTGTTTACTTGTTTCTGCCTTCATCAGTGAAGGAGCTGCCTCTCCAGAGTACTCCCCAGAACCTGATATCCAAAATTGGCTCCCCTGTCTCCCATAAGTAATAATGCCATCTACATTATAAATTTTTTTTTTTTTTCTAATTTACATTGGAGACTGAAGAAAACAGGTCATGACATTTGTGCCTTAAGTTCTCATTCTGGCAAAGCTCACCTCTCTGCTCACATCTTAGCAAAATCAGAATTCTTAAGAAATGGTTAGCTAGGAAAATGCACATAATACAAATAAAAATGCATGATCCCATGGGTCTAACCACAGGACTTAGTTTACCTGGTCTCCTAGAAGAGATCTAAAATGAGATAAGCGATGACCACTAGATCAAAGCTTCTGCAATATTCACATATGTTCCAATACTTAAAACTGAATACTCCAGCAAAGCTTGCAGCATGCTTCCAAATGGGGAGGAAGAGATGCAGGGAAGACAGTCTGAACATCTCTGTAGGAAAGAATGACAGAAATGCCCCCCAGAAAACCCCAAGGTCAGGAAGTGAAACTATCCAAACAGAAGCTGAAAACAACCCAGTCTTTTCCATTGATATTAGTGATCTAACAATACCTTTAGTTTAATTCAGAGGCTGTACAAACCCCATCACTGTGGTTTTATGGAAAAGTCTTAGGAATATGGAATGACTTAATTGCAGGGTGAAGTGACAGATTTGCAACAGTTTTGTTTTCAGACATGTGGATTCCTCTTCCACATATGGGAAAGGACACCTCATAACTTTTAAGTTCACCAACCAAAAATAATTCACTGTTTTGTAAATATCAACCTGAGAAGATACACATACCTGCTTCTAGACCTATCTCAGGAGGTTACAAGATATCTGAATGATAACTGTTTGATTTTATAAAAGTAATTATTCTACCTTAGGACTGACTTTGTGTTTATTACTCTGAATGTACTTGAATAAAGTCCTATAAGATAAATTTATGTAAGGAGAAGCTTATATGCTCCCAGGAAGAAAAGAAATTGAGAATTTTTTTTTCAACTGTCATGCTTTTATTTCTCATTATATGAGTGTTCCTGTTCTAAGTTCTCCATTGTCATTGTTATAATTTTCCCACCACTTTTTTTCTTTCTTTTTCTGTGTAACTGGATCTGCCTTGGTGTGTCCGGTAGAGACAGACTGTGGGTGTGTGAAAAAATCTCCAGACACCTGGAAGGTTTCTGATTTAGACATAATAGTGGATCCTATTCTGTCACCTCCCACTTCTCTTCAGTCTGCTGTTCACAATGTCATCCGCCTGGCACCTACTCTCTTTGACACCCAGCACTGTGAGTCCGTGGAAGATCTCTGGCTAGCTAAGAACTCAGTTTTTAATATGGTCATCTGAGCTCTTGCATACAGATGCATATTAAACAGCATCTTCAGAACTTGTGTTGTGGTCTGGCATGCAGAAGATGCTGTTGAAATGTAAAATTGTTGAGACGTTGCTTTTCATCTTTGAAGGAAACAGAGTTGCAGCAAATTCATCCCTGGTGTACTGGAGTAGTATACTAGGGATGAGTTTTCTTCATTGAAAAACCTTGAAATTTTCTAATTGGTATTAGAAAATTCATGGTAAGCGCCAAAGCATGTTTTAGTATATCTCAGATTAGATAGATGTATTACATACAGGTTTAGCTTGAGTTACTTGGTGGGAAACTTTTGAGTTTCCATGTTGCACTGGCCCCGGAGTTGGGATAAAAGCTCCCTCTGTCCAAGTCAATAGCAGGAATCTTGCTGACTTCCAGCGGACAAAAATGTTATACTTGGTTTGCACTTCAGTTGCTATAATAAGTAACCTGGATCCAGACCTACAAAAATTTTTAGGTAAAATCAGAGAAAATGCACAAAACCTTTTGTGTCTGCATGTCACTGTCTTATTTATGTAAATACAAAATGGACTGGTGGGAGTTAAAATACACTGGGCGTTAGGTAGTCTCACAAGCGGCAGGCAAGAGGGTACCTTTGGAGGAGAACACGAAGCCAGGTGGCTGAAATGGCTATGGGGTGGCTGAGAGCAGGAGCTAGTGAGGGCTTGTCAAAAGGGCGTTGCCATCAGATGGGCAAGAGTGTCTGGGACCTGTTCAGTCTAACCAAAGATAGCAGAAGGCAGATGCTGTTTGGTTGCCTCCTCTTAGCACCTCTCGTGCAGCCTCTGGCACCATGCGCTGCAGTTGCAGATTGCAGCAGCAGCTTAGTTAAGTGCCCGAGATTCAACTTGGGTTGTGGGAGTACACGAGAGGTACACTCAAAAAACGCATGGTAGTTGGCGAGGCGGCCAGATTGTAATATGAAGGACATGAAGGTGGGAACAGTTACATTCTGATGTTTATCTAAGTAGAATGAAACAGAGATGTTAGAGAGAGGGGAAAGAGTCTGAATTTACTTCAGTCTGTTACCTCAGAATTTAGGGATGAATGTGCTAATATCTGGAATTTGAAGGATTACGAAAAGATTTGGTGTAACTGTCTTTCTAATAGAAGAGTGTGGGCTTGTATTTGCAGGTAAGATAATTAAGTTCTGTGGGATTTTTGCTGTTGTTTCTGTAAGCACTTTCTTAATAGCTAAACTTATGGCTAAAGATGCTTTCATGTTTAGTGTGAATCAGTTATAACACCTTTTACTGATCTTCAAAACAAGTTTTACTGAACCATAACCTTACTGGAGTTATAGAACATCCTGTGTATTTTGTACAGTAATTGTTAATTCAGTGCATACTTGGAAAATCTGCCATTATTTAGGGTCAGAGCGTTTAGACAGTCACTTTTTTGGTCTTGCTCTTGATAACAAGATGATTAAAACCAAAAACAAACAAAAAACCCAACATGTCCGGTTCTTGGATGTTGCCAGTACTAAAGCTGGACCTCATTACTTCACTTCCTGGCAGTTTGCAAGTCTGAAAAGTGATTTCTGGACTATATACTATATTCTCGGTGGGAAAAATATGCAAGTGCTAACCCTATTTAAATGACCAACCACAAAAATACTCTTGTTCCAAAGTAATTATCTCTCAGAATTCAAACACAGTTGATCTGAATTTGAAAGTTTAATACAATATAGTGTGTGTAATATTAAGGAATGGTCTGCACATATAATGAAAAAATAATTAGGATGGTAGCTTAAATGCAGAGGTATAGCACTTTTTTTTCCCTCACTTAAAAGTGATACAATTTTAACAAGCCTATAAATAGGTTTGTGAGCTAACAGGGTGAATTTGCACTCATACAGTGAAAACATTGGGTGGTAATTGTCAAAAAATCTTCAGGTTGTCATTTCTGGGGGGAGGGAGAAAAGGGATACTCAATAAAGAGGATGAGGCTTAAGGATAGAAAGTAGAGTGGTGATGTTAAATTCACAGTAATTAGAATTTATGCAGCTTATTCTTAGACAATCTGCTGTACTAGACAAGGACGGCAAAGAATTCTAGAAATAGCCTTACTGATTCTGTTTTCTAGGGGCTTAAAACTGAAATGAAATGGGTAACTTTGCCATTAAATACCTGATTTTCATTTGATGTCGTCTTCCTGTGGAGTCCAGAAATCTCAGTAAATCTCCACACGCGCGCAAACCCCCCTCTGTTTTAGTTGTTATCCTCTAGTAAAGTTAGTTACATGTTGCATGTCGTCTTTACTGATGCTAAGTGCTCCACTAAGATAATTACAGGCAGTAGGGAAGGAGAAATGATCTCTGGTCTCCTTACAGTAAGAGAAACATGAAGTTTAATCTTTTAAAGGCAAATCAAAGCCTTAAGATCAGGGATCTATTTAGTTACTACAAACCAGACCTAATTATCAGGCTACTTAAACTCTCTTGCTTACTTAGAGAGCAGAAACTAAATAGTCTCATGCAGTTAATAAAGTAACTTACCAATGCATCTAGGACTTCATTAAGGATTTATTGCCTCAGTTTATGTGCAGCTATGCATGATTTTTTGCATATGATGAAGGTAAAAGCCCATGACTTGTATCTTGACACTGTGAGTTGAATTTGCCAGATGACTCTATAAATTTCTTTAAAATTAAATATCTGGGGCAATTCTAATCAGGTGAGTATGTTGAGGAAAAACAAAAGGTAAGTTAACTGCCACTTCCAGCAAAGGAGTGTGTACTTTTGTTCTGCCCCATTGCTGAAATGAGTTTTTACTTCCTGTTATGAGTGAATGAATCTAGTAACCGTAGTTTAAATTTGGAGTAAGTCCACTCAGAGCTTACACAGACTTAACATTTAGGATAATTTGACAATGTCTCTCTATAGTACCAAAAGAAGTATGTTGATGAAGTGTTTCTGTAAGGTATTTTGTTCTGAACTTGTTTGCCTTCTAACAGTAGAACATGCAACGCTCAACCCAAAATTTTAACCATCTTTTTTTCTGTAGAAATTTTCAATACAATTTGAATGTCAAAGGGTAACGAACAGCCTATTCTGTGCAGTGATTGGGCTTTCAGTATTGATTTCTGAATCAAACATTAATAGTGATTTATCTCATTTCTGGAATCAAATTAATCCTGTTGTAATCTAAGCTATTCCATTTCACATGTTGTTTTGCTTGTTTACAATGGTGGTGTGGATTATCGTAAATATAGTATTTTTGTCTGTTTTCAAGCTAATGATGGAAATTGGCCAATACTTAAACAGAGCTCAACCCCTGTGGTAAAACCCCCTCAGATCTCCAACACAGACTGGAAAGAATCAAGCATGGATACTGCTTTAAAACAAGGAACTATATCCAGCCAGCCTTTGCCAACTTCAGTATTAGGAAGTACTGATAAGCTGGTGGGTTTCATTTGTGATACGTTTATAGATCTGTTTTGCTGACATTATGAACCTTCCATAGCTGAACTCACTTCAGCTACATACACATTCAGTTTTCCTGCTGATAATTATTTAAAAAGTCAGAAAGAAAATTACCTTTGTATTCCTCCTGTTCCTTTCTGTTCTTATCACATTACAATTTTTTTTTCAACTTCAGTAGTTCATATTCCTTCCTGTTCTTTTACATATCTGGTCTCCCCTTTTCTCTCCCTTTGCTTCTCCTAATCATCTTCCCCACCTTCCTATTTTTCTAATTCAAATCTTCGTTACTGTTTTTCCTTGGTGTAGATTATCACTTTTTCAATGCGCTATTTTTCTTACCAAAAAAAGTTATTAAATCCATCCTTGAGTGAGTCCACTGGTGGTGTCTCTCTGCACTGTTGTTCTAGTACTTTATGAATTCTTTAAGACTGTAATCTTTAAAGAATAAGGACCTTGTCTTTAAATAGTTTTGGTAAACTCTGTTATCATGCTATATATTATCAAATACATTATCAACTAGATACTGAGATCCAGAACCTAGAACAAGTTATTCAGGCTTTGAAAGTATGCAAATAAGTTTTGGATTCATATTAATGTATTCTAGCTGAAGATGCCTTTAAATAGTGGCCTCTGTCTCACGTATGATGCGGTCTTGTGGTAAATTCAGGTAGAATCATATCTAGTGATTAAGGAACACAAATTGTTTATATTGACTACTTTGCTGTCACACAAGATTATTAGTGTGTTTTGTTGAATAAGGAATATTCTTGCTCACAGGTATTTTATTTAATTAAATGGTATATAATTTTTCTTTTGTTGTTACATAGGGTCTTGACCTGGGGAAGGTGCCACCAACAATTCCTGGTGTAAGTAAGCAGCTGCCTCAAAACTACGGGACCTATCCAAGTCCAGTTCCCTTAGGAACAGGTTCTACAAATTCTCTAGAAAGAAGGAAGGATGGCAGTCTGCCCAGACCTGGCACCAGTATAACAAATCGGCAAAGACCTGTTCCACTTCCGCCGCCAAGCAATGTACATCAGCCCAGTTCTTCACAACAGATTCAACAGAGAATTTCTGTACCTCCCAGCCCTACGTATCAACCTTCCGGTCCCCCCTTGTTTCCAGGAGGAGATGGCAGGCCAGAACTGCCTTTAACTGTGGCAATCAGACCTTTTCTAGCTGATAAAGGATCAAGACCTCAGTCTCCCAGAAAAGGGCCACAGACAGTGAACTCCAGTTCCATCTACTCAATGTATCTTCAGCAAGCAACACCACCAAAGAATTATCAACAAGCTGTATACAATACCTTAAATAAGTCAGTAAAAGCAGGTAGAATATATTTTGCTTTATTTTCTTCCTTTGAAATAGATTGTTAAGATCTACTTATTGGGCTTAGTTTACTTTCCGTATCAGTTTGAAAAACCTGTCTAAATCTGTGAGAAGAGGAAATATATTTTTATGTGTGCAGCATGGCAGAAGAATGATCCTATGTATTTTTGGGGTGATAAATAAGTGTACATTCAATTACCTTCTATTTAAAACAGATGCAATTAGAACAATACAGTCTGGATACTCTAGCAATACTTTCAGCAGTATCTAGAGAGGAGAGTTTTTTTCCTCTTACTGTTTCCTCATGAAAGAGGAAGAACATTCCAGGTGTTACTTGTAGCTTATAATTTTAAGAAGCATCACAATCACCAATAGGTGAGTATTTATTTCTCTTTTGATAGGTTCCAATATAATTAATGTGATTTTTTTTTTCTTTCTTTCTGTATTAGTGTCAAACAAGTAGCAACAGAGACATATGCGGTTTATTTGCAAATATTTTATTATGTAATTTGAGAACAGTTCTTCACTGTTTTCCATCTTTCTTTTCTTCAGTTTATGGAAAACCCGTATTGCAATCTGGTTCGACTTCTCCTTCACCCTTGCCGTTCCTTCATGGTTCTTTGCCTGCCCAGACTTCCTCACAGCCACAATCTCAGCCTCAGACTGAGGTCTCTGAAAAAGATCAAGAGCTGGAAAATGCTCCACCATCCAGTGAAAACAGCAATGTGGAAAACATTCCTCGTCCCCTCAGTCCCACTAAGCTCACGCCTATTGTGCATTCACCCCTACGATATCAAAGTGATGCTGNTAATTAATGTGATTTTTTTTTTCTTTCTTTCTGTATTAGTGTCAAACAAGTAGCAACAGAGACATATGCGGTTTATTTGCAAATATTTTATTATGTAATTTGAGAACAGTTCTTCACTGTTTTCCATCTTTCTTTTCTTCAGTTTATGGAAAACCCGTATTGCAATCTGGTTCGACTTCTCCTTCACCCTTGCCGTTCCTTCATGGTTCTTTGCCTGCCCAGACTTCCTCACAGCCACAATCTCAGCCTCAGACTGAGGTCTCTGAAAAAGATCAAGAGCTGGAAAATGCTCCACCATCCAGTGAAAACAGCAATGTGGAAAACATTCCTCGTCCCCTCAGTCCCACTAAGCTCACGCCTATTGTGCATTCACCCCTACGATATCAAAGTGATGCTGACCTTGAAGCTCTGAGAAGAAAATTGGCCAACGCTCCTAGGCCATTAAAGAAGCGTAGTTCTATCACTGAACCAGAAGGCCCAAGTGGACCAAATATACAAAAATTATTGTATCAGCGCTTTAATACTCTTGCTGGAGGAATAGAAAGTGCTCCTTTTTATCAGCCAAGCAATCCACAGGACTTCATAGGCATCTTAGCTGATGTTGATAATGGTAACGCTAGTACCAATGGCAATATTGAAGAACCTATTTCCGTGCAACCTACAGTTCCTCTTCCCGATGAGCCACCCCCTTCATCAGATGCCAATGATAATGAATTACCTTCTCCTGCTACTGAGGAACTGATAAGCGTGGAAACCACAAATCAAACATCTGAGACAACTGAAGATAACAACAACAATCCTGCTATAGTTCCTTCTACTGAACAGTCACCCAGCCCCACACGTGAGGTCAGTTCTCCAGTAGAAGATGAAGCTCCTTTGCCACCTGCTCTTCCTCCTCCACTTCCTCCAGTAAGTAACAAAGCAAAAAGACAATTTTGTGAACTATAGAATTAGCTGTGTGTTTAAACATAACTGGAAGATGGTAATCTTATGCTAAATGGTATGTCTGCACTTCAAGTTTCATGATACTAAAAGAAAACAAAACAAAACTAGGGGGTCCTCCAAGAAAGATTCTAATGAAGTAGTGTCTTTACTAATATAGCTGTTTAATAAGGAAAATACGCACAGAGGCAACAGGAGGTTGTGTATCTACTTCAGGGTGTAGAACTTTTTGGGGATATACTCATGTTGTAGAACTAATTCTGGGATCTGAGATTCCGCTAAAAATATTTTTTTCATTTTGCTGGGCCTACAAAGATAACTTATTTGTATGAAATGAAGGGTAAGCTACGGCAGTGGGAAGCTTTTTAATTTGCAAACAAGCTGAAATAACTGTTTTGGGAGAAATGCA
>VYZW01033759.1:0-12145 GCA_013401315.1 Balaeniceps rex
TTCAGGGACAGCTCTTCACACTGTATTGTGTTCTTTACGCGGAGAGCAACACCTCCACCCCTCCTTCCTCGCCTGTCCCTTCTGAACAGCCTGTAGCCCTCGATAGCCACATTCCAGTCATGGGATTCATCCCACCACGTTTCAGTAATGGCAATCAGGTTGTAGCTTTCTAGCAGCACGGTAGCTTCCAACTCCTCTTGCTTGTTTCCCATGCTGCATGCGTTCGTGTAGAGGCATTTCATCAGGTCTGTTGGCCGTGTCGCCTTTTCAGGCCATATGATAGAATATGGTAATAGAAGCTTCAGAATTCTGATTCTTTTTAGACATCAGTATGAGCGTTTTAGAAGTGCATAGTATTTACCCAGATGTTCTATTGAGATGAATGGCAAACTGCCCACTGGCTTCAACTGGAGTAAAGATAGGCCACCGCTGAGGGTTTTCATAAATTCTTCCTTCAAGCATAATATGTAGTGTACATCTGTTGAATAATTGCCAGTCTGAGCCATTTTTTAGCTTATTGTATATTCAAGAGTGATCAGAAATGGTAATGCTATGTGAATTTGAAGCTGTAAATCCTCTGAAAGGAAAGTTAGATTTATAAACTGAAGACTTATTCTGCTAACGCTTAGAAGCCTAGCTGTCTTTACATACATAGGCAAAGCCTATGACTGAACATATTTGTAGGATTGTTTTTAACTTCAGGTTTTGGGGTTTTCTTGTGAGGTTTTTTTGTTTGTTTTACCAGCCAGCAGACAGCAATAACATTTGATCTATCATGGTTCCACGAAAAATGGAATTTATCCATTCCATGGATTTGTCTTATTGTGAGTTGCTACAATTATTCTTTGAAACTGGCAGGACTCAAAAGAGTACCTAGAAGGGAATGAAAAAGAAACAAATTCTGAAAGGCTCATATCTTGCTGAATGGCACAATACAAAATTCCCCACACTGACAACAAATTACGCCATGTTTGTCCATTAAATACAAATGTCATTAGCTGATGTGATCGATACCTGCTTGGCTTTTATACATGATTTATTTTAACACCTGTATCTTTCTTGGGTTTTGGCTTCTGCTTTTGGTTTTTGGTGGGGTTTTGTTTGTTTGTTTGTTTGTTTTTTAAATATAGTCTGTGTCATAGTAAAAAGAAAAAATGAATTTTGGAAACATCTTAGGAAACAGGTGAAAAAAAACATTTTTACCTCTTCTTTTTACTTCTTTTACTAAGAAGTGATAGGCAGCATTTTTTTTTTTTTTACTATCCAAAAATCAATACACAAATGTACTAATTGCTCCTCCCAAACACATTTGTGGAAGGGCCATTGGCCTAGCCCAGTTTCTCTGGAAGTTTTTAACCCAGTTTACTTTTACCCTCATACTCAGCAATCATGTTACAATACCTTTGTAGTGTCATTTGGTGAGTAATGCTGCTGGAACTGAGAAATATAGGCCTAGTAAAGAAATTACTTTATATGACTGTTATCTTAGTTTCTGTAAGTGTAAACTGAAATTTCCTCTGAGAAACCAGAAGTTTTAGTGATTATATATATTATATATAAAAGTGTAAAAATGTATTATTATCAATTTAGAAAATAAAACTGAAAGGTTTCAATACATAGGAGGACTGAATCAAATGAATCAAAATCCTTCTGAAGATGCCTAGGCTTCCAGCTAACAATATCATTGAAGCAGAATTGATTTCAAGATGTCACATGAGAAAAATTATGTTCTCGTTTTCAAAATTTTTTCAATGCGGTTGCAGATTTCTTATCCAACGCATATCTAAAAGACATTAATCAACTTTGTTCTAGTAACTGAACTTCCAAAACTGAATCACGCTGCATGTTTTCTCAATGAGGCTTCTTGGGAAAACAGAAACGAAGAGAACTTTCCCCTAGGCTGTGAAAAACAAATTTCCTAGGCTTAGAAACAGCATCTCATACAGTGTGACATACAAATAAACACAAGACATACAGCATTGAAAAACTTCAGATTTTTGCTATAATTAAGATACTTCACTGTGCAATAAAAGACAACCACGTTCCAGAGATACTAACTATTAACCAGACGTATAACAATGCTTCCTCAAATTCCCTATGCGATTATAGTTTCCCTTTGTTTTGTACAGCTTAGTGGTTTAAAAGCTACATCACAGTATTTATTTGGAAGGGAAAGGAAAAAAAAACCTTTTAAATCATCCTAAGGAGGAACAGAATAGTTTTAGTACTCTCAGTCTCTGCAAAACCCATTCACCTACTGCCTTTATGTAAATAATGTGATTGGACAGTAATGATGACAGTGGGTATAGTTAGCAACTATGAAATTGTGAGTTCTTGAACATCCCTAGAAGAATCTAAAACCATATAAGAACCTCTTTTTTTGCTGTGTTTGATTGTTTTACAATTTCTTTTTCATCCATCTCCAATGCATGCCCAAAGTATTATAATTCCAACCTCCTGAGAAAGTGTACATTTGGGATGGCTATCTGTTACTTGTATAAAGAGAGCAAAGAAAATAAGTGCTCCATATACCTTCAGGCCAGCATTTTCATAAGACTTGTCTCTATTCTATGAACATAACAGTCTGTTTTTCTGTGCCCACTCAATCCAGGCAAAGAAAATTTTAAAAGTGAGGTTGTACTGAACTCTATTACAAGCAAACACATAGATGTAGAAGTCTTTGCAGCAGGTGTTGTGATCTTGGAAATTATACTACTATTCTTTCCTCAACAGCGTTACAACCCTTAAAGCGTTTAAGATACAAGAAAATACAACTCTGGCATTCCTGTTTAAGTGCTGTGAAAGTCTAGCTGAAAACATTGAACTGATTTTTTAAAGAAACTGAAGGCCAAAATATCACTAAACTTTCTGTTTTAACTTTCAAGAAATAACATTGAGAGCTTTCAGAAAAATCAAAGATTTCCTGCATAATTTGGTGAATCTGTGTGAGGCACTACCAACAGGAAACTTAAGAAAGTTAAATACTGGTTCATGGGAAGAAATCTGCATGAATTCTGCTATGTAGAAGAAGAAAAAAGGCCGGCTAGCTGTATGCAATGCATACAGTTTAGGAAATAAATTATAAATCAGCAAATCCAAAGAAAACACTGCAGGAGAATTTGTGGTTGCAGTTATTGTCTAAAAACAACCTACAGAAGCAGTCACTTGAACAAAGCCTTTCAAAAAGGTGATTACTATAAAACTAAATCTCTATTATTGCCTCTTTCAGTGGGATGATTTTGGCTAGCTAAAATAAGTAGCTACAGCATTGCCAGCGTGTCTCAGAAACTGTGAGTATACAGGGTCAAAGCCCCATGACTGGTAAGCCCAACCTGCATTTCATTCACCCTGTAACAAGCACTTCACTTGGAGTCTGATAACCCTTTCCTCCCAGCCTCATACTAGGATGCAGCCTCTCTTCTGCTCCCAGGTCCCATGGGGGTCAGCAGCTAGGCCAATATTCACCTGAGAGTTTAGATACCCCAGTGCCCTGTTGATAATAGAGCAGCTGCCTTGCTCCAAAAGGCTTCCCCCACCCCATGTCTTCATATGGGGTTTTTCAGCTGCGTAACTCAAGACAGCAACTGTTCTGTGATCCCTTCTGGAAGATACCTTACTGCTCCCACCAATGAACCACGACTTCTACATTCATCTCTGCTCACAGAGAGGAAGTATGGGCAAAGATATCTCTCAAGAAAGGGCTCTTTCACAGATCCACCCTCCACTCAGGATTTTTGGGGATTTGGGGTTCTGGGTTTTATTTTCTTAAATCTTTGGAGGTTGCACTTGTGAGCAGAAGCTCAGAGCTCTCAGCCTGGTAATTACACAAATCTAGATCAGAAATGCCTCCAGTCATGGCTGACCAGAAGGACACAGAATCACTGAGGTTAGAAGGGACCTCTAGAGATCATCTAATCCAACTCTCTGATCAAAGCAGGTCATCTAGAGTAAGTTGCTCTCCAGGAATGTAGACTCCAGAGCCTCTATGGGCAACCTGTTCCAGTGTTAATTACCCTTACAGTAAAAAAGGTTGTTTCTTCTGTTTAAAGGGAATTTCTTGTACTTTTTTTCCCCTTTGCCTCTTGTCCTTTAACTGGATACCACTGAGGGGAGTCTGGCTCTGTTTTCGTTACTTTCTCCCATCAGGTATTTATAGAAATTTATAAGATCCCCTCAGAGCCTTCTCTTCTCAAGACTAAACAATCCCAGCTCTCTCCTCATGTGTCAGCCTCCCCTCAAATGTCAGATGCTCCAATACCTTAGTCATCAGGTCAGAAATCATCAAAACATAGAAGCAGCTAATATTAAGTTTCTGAATTGAGTAACAGAGAAATGAGAGCAGGGATTCCTATACTACCACCTACACCACATAGCACAACAGCTTTGTTTTGTTCCTCAGTGTCAGCTTTGAAGACAGCAAACACAGAGAGCAACCACAGGATTAGTCATTTTTTGAGTAGCCCTAATATGAATGAGCCAGTCTGACAAGTTTAGAAACTTCGCAGCTACTAGGGTTCCTGCCCTGAACTAAAATATGTCTTAGAGGAATTCATTAAGTGACAGTCAAATGGAGCTGAAAATCAAAAATGCAAGAGTGAACATGAGCTAAGAGTCAGCGTGGAGAGAAAGATCTTACATTTGATGTGAGAGAGGCACAGTTAGTGGAGGGTTGTGAAGAGATGATCTGTGCAATAACTTTCTGGGTGGATGGGAGAGGACTAGACTGCATTTGTCAAGCCTCAAAAGAGACACTGCAATACTCAGAACATAAATATTTTGGAAAAGAGTTTTAGGATGGAGGGTATAAAAGTTGAAATACCTCTGTATTTCAGAGATAAAAGGCTTAGAAGTAAGATGGACGAAGGGACCAAGAAAGAAGTCAGTCTCAAATAATGGATCTACGTGAAAAGTAGACTGTTATTATTATCAATAGCAAGTGAGAAAGCAGGAAGTAGACAGGGTTTGAGGAAGACATTTCAGAGTTCTGCTTTAGGTAGTCTGTGTTTATGACTAGACATCTACAACAGACCTCTGTCAGACAATCGGCCCAGTTTTCAGTTTGATTTGGATTACACTCAGTAAGTCTGGAGTAGAGTGGTAGATCTGTGCAAGTCAACTATGTAAAGACTGGCGCTAAAACTTCCAAAGCATTTTACAGGTAACGGAAGCTATACCCTTACAGTCCTTACAGGACCATAATTTTGGTACTTTTATCCATTCAAAGGCTTCAGAGTTGATATCTTTGTTTCATATAAGTCTGTCCAATCCAGCATTGCCCTGCAATTTTTGTTGAAATTTATACCTCTGCAAAATGGACATAAAAAGTGACTTTTGGTTTGATAGCACTCAGCAGACACTTTACAAGGTATAAACTACAAAAACAGGTAGAAGGTGCCATGGAGTCAGAATAGTAGCTTTCTACATCCATTTTGCAGAGGTATAAATTACAAGCACAAACTGCTACTGAATTGAACCAAGCGCTAGTACTTAGGTACTAACAAAAAGCAGTTTCCTGTTCACCTTCACTGCTGTAATAGGTTATAAAAGGCAAGGCAGTTTCTGAGAATCTTTTTTAATCTTGGATAAACACCTTGAACTAGTTTTACATATGAATAGGAAGGGTCAAATACAACCAAAGGGGAAAAAATAAAGAAATTGCCTGTCTAACCAGTAAGTACCTTAAAAGGGTAAACTTTTATCCCACTAAAGCAGCTAATACATGTGTGGTGCGGGTGGCATAAGCAGAGAACAGAAACGTGAGATTTTGCATAACTGAGTGGATATATTTGCAAATATCATAGAAAGAGGTAGTAAAGCCTTTAGAAAATATAGACCATTACCTCTGTAGCTTCAAAACTTCACTTACTATGTTCTGCTCAGTCAAAGAGTTCCTCATGTGTATGAAATACAGAAGTGTCTAGCATGGATGAGTAGCTAAGTAAAGCAAGAAATCAAAATACCTATTTAAACAGAAAATGAGATTTCCAGGAAAAAGCTAAGAGAAGGCTCATGAGCCCGGTACGTATCTTTTCTGGCCGCACATTATAACCAGCACTGACGCTCTGCACAAGCCAATCCAGGAGGATGTTTCGTGTTCAAGTGTTGCTAAGCAACATCACTACCCAGCAGCAGGGATGCAGTATGAAGGACTGCCTGGCTTTATAAGTATTTATCATCTAATCTATAAATGATTTTCTGAAAAATAAAACAGAATATTTCAACACGATTAAATATTTTTTGCAGACTTTTTGGGTTGTTGGTTGTTTTTGTGGTTTTGCTTTAGAAAGTTAAGTATTGGTTATAATTTGGGTGCTCTGTCTGCCAGACATCCTCCCTCTTACACAATTTGCTTTTAAAATTGTCTTCTGTTGATATTTTCATCATAAAGCCTCAGTATCTTCCATTAAAATTATACATTTTACAATTAATTCTCTACTCCATTAAACAGTTCCTCTTTGTCTATTTCGTAAGAAGAATGCTGGATAGCGAGTAAATATTTTCAAACGAACCAACCCCTTTCACCAAAACAGCACTTGGTATGTTTAAGTTGATGTCACACAAAAGTTGTGAGGACTATAAAACACATCAGCATATGAAGAATCTGTTAGTCCCAACTAAACAAACCACCTTGCCAAGCTTTGTAATCTATTATATGCTAATTACTTTCACAAGTGTGAAAGTATGTTTGCTTTGCTGAAGTGCATAACTTTTAAGCAAATTCAAATTCCTAAAATAATTTGTATAAGGAAAAGCAGTGTTTCAGCCTGGGGCCATTTCACTAGATTGGTCTAGAAAGAGAACAGAAGGAGCTGGACTTCACTGTTTCAGTCCCAGAAAGTCCTGCATGCAAATAGGTGCACACACATTGTGTAGCACATGCTGTGAATCTGGACCATTCTATACAGTGCAGGCTTATTTTACATTGCAAGCTGACAAGCAATGTACTCAGAATAAACCTTCAGTGCTTTCTGAACACAAGAAACTTACTGTGAAGGTAAGTCGTCATTAGTCAGTGCATCTCATAAGTTCATTATGTTCCAGATGTACAGCACGTACTGTATACACATTTGATCTGCAGGTGAGCAGCAGCTGCCAAATGTATTCCTGGCATCAGGAGCACTGAACAGAACTGTTGCCCTTGCTCTGATCTCATGGCTCATGTCCATTTGCTGTGCCTGTGCTGCAGTTTTATGTGCAATAGATTCCTGCAGGGACAGTAGCTGCTTGCCTGTCTTTTTCCCTGGAGACCATTTGGCTCTCTAAGTATTGCTTCAAATTATAAAGAGTGATCAGAGAAAATATATGTATGTGTGCATGTATATATATGGATCATTAACAATCTCTCAGCCTTTTCCCTGAGATCATATTTTGTATTTAAATAAATGTTTTTATTTCTTGCTTTTGGATACTGACAGCCACCCATCCATAAAGATGACTGCATATATTGAAACCAGAGCTACTGTATATTTTATCTGAGAGTGAAGAAGATTCTTGCAATATAACTCCATATTGTGAGTAACACCACCCTATAAGGCTTCTGCTTGGGGCCCTTCTATTAGACTATGAAGGTGGTCTCTCTATGGGTATACCTGTATTGCTTTTCATGACCCCATGTCTAAGGACGTACTCCTGTTGTTCTCCCCTCAGCTTGATCCATGCATGCCCACTCTGCAAGCCATGTCTTATCCCTTGTTTATCAAGCTATGTCTTATCTCTTGTTTATCCTTGTCTCATCTGCCTTTTGGCAGGAGCAAATTCAGGTATGTCAGGTATCTCAACATTTTGTGCCAATCAGTGCCTCAGCCTTTCAGGACCATCAAGTTTCAAAAAATAGGTAGAGCAGGGTTTGCCCCACCACTGTCCAAGATTCAGGATCTTCCAGATGCAGCAGCTCTAAGCTGTCAGATTCTCTGTCGGTCCCAGCAGAAGTAGTGCTACCTAGAACACTATCTCCATTCTGCAGCTCTGGGGTATGAAAATGCCCCTCTTCTCTCTAGCATCAAGCTCCTGGACAATAATATCACACCACTCCCCTCTCTCAACTCAAACCCCACAAGAACAACTCTGCCCAGAGGGCTGCTGTGCTGTGTCTCCAAAGGACTCACAGCTGAACAGCACAACTTGGCCACCCTGCCAAACCCAGACTCTGCACTTGCACTCAGGGTTTGCCTTATCATTTAACCTCTGCATTGTACCGGGCTTACCAGCATCACCTTCAGGGGTTGTGCAGAGGAGGTGGTGTTTCTCACATATTGCATGCCTGCTAGTATTGTTATCTGCTGTCTTGTGGCATGTTTCAAATGACAGTTTTTTCAGGCCAGTTGAAGAGCCCAGATTTGCATAACAAATTTCTTTCAATTGTACTGAACCATTTCCACTGAACGGACCAATAAGTTAGTGACAAGAATATCTCTGCCCACCTGAACTCTCTCCTACACCAGTCTGCAAAACCCAAGCAAACCTGTGCTTCCTTTAAAACACTTGGATGAGATTGCTTCAAGTCTGTACTTGCAACGCCAAAAAATTTTCTGAGGAAGAACTATTCCTTTTTCTTACACATTTTAGATCAGAATGTGTTTTCTGCACATTTTCTTCACATTTGCTAAAGAGAAATGAGAGACCACACTTCTGGCATTAAAAGACTTTTTTTGTCCAATGATATAGCCAACCACCATAAATTTTGGCAGTGTAGACAGAAATTAGATAACTGCCAGACAATACAATGCTGCTTTAGAAGAGGTAATAGTCATATTTAAGTTTAGAAGTATGGCAAATGAAATGATTAAAGATCAGGTCCTTGAAAATCATTACACAATGTACTTGTGCTTAAGAGCATTTGCAGCTTGAATAAGATCTGACAATACAGGAGACCATAACTAAACCATCTATGACAGAAGTAGAAAATGATAAATCAGGGTACAGCAAGCACTGTTCAAGCTGGGCAACCATTTCATATGGGGTTTAAAGTCTGATATGTAAAAACACAGTATTGAAAAAAAAAAAAAAAAAAAAAAACATAAATTCAGGCAACTCAGAAAACACAGGGGAAAATACATTACTTCTACGGATCTACAGAACACATTGCAAATTACACTGAATGCCCAGCAAAAGAAGCAAAATGGGTAGAATGATTGGGTATTTTACTACCATATGCCTTAATGCTCCTTTATACTATAAAATATGTGAAATAACTGAGCCAGATGTTGTACTTTTCTGTGTGGATGGAAGCAAGATACTGATAACATTTCTGTAATAACACAGAAATGGTCCCAGGCTACCCTCTCAGCAGTCAACCTTACTGCCTAATGGCTTTAGCAGCTTGCCACTTCCTAGTCTTAGACTGAGTCTTGTTCCTGATAAACCAGATTCTCATTCTTGGTGGCTTACATGTAGATGCAACTTTTGATTCAAGCTGTGAGGATTTCAGGCTTGAGGAATTCTGTACTCTGCATACCAACACTCTTTTCCTAGACAGAGATTGCTTTACTACACTAAGCATGCAAAGTTAATGGATGTATTGGTTCCATGCTCCCAAATGCTGTGGCAACAGAGTTGACATCAAAGAAAAATTTGGCTGTGCAAAAGAGTTTGTCCACAGACTTAAGACAACAGCGATTCAGTAGAAATTCTGTCAGCTGTAACTGCTAATGAAAGACCACGTATCACCAGCATGCCAAATTTTGCATTATCATATGTGCTGATGTCATGGTTTAGCCCCAGTCGGCAACTAAGCACCACGCAGCCGCTCGCTCACCCTCCCCCTCCCTGGTGGGATGGGGGAGAGAATTGGAAGGGCAAGAGTAAGAAAACCCACGGATTGAGGTAACAACAGTTTAATAATTGAAATATAATAATAATAATAGTAGTAATAATAATAATGATAATAATAATAATAATAATTGTAATGAAAAGGAGAACGAGAGAGACAAACAAAACCCAGGGAAAAGAAAACAAGTGATGCAACCACTCACCACCCGCCGACCGACACCCAGCCAGTCCCCGAGCAGCGATCGCTGCCCCCCAGCTAACTCCCCTCGGTTTATATACTGAGCATGACGTCATATGGTATGGAATAGCCCTTTGGTCAATTTGGATCAACTATCTTGGGCTGTGCCCCCTCCCAACTTCTTGTGCACCTGGCAGAGCATGGGAAGCTGAAAAAGAAAGTCCTTGACTGGTGTAAGCACTACTTAGCAACAACTAAAACATCAGTGTGTTATCAGCATTCTTCTCATACTAAATCCAAAACACAGCACTATGCCAGCTACTAGGAAGAAAAGTAACTCTAACCCAGCTGAAACCAGGACAGCTGAATACTACCAAGCTTCTTAGAGGCAGACAAGAAACCTTTTTCCCAAAGGCAGACCCAAGTTGATGTTCAGTTGCTGACAGGGATACTGATTCAGAAACCATCAATAATAAGCCACTTTCCCAAGGGGGAAGAGGCTTGTGCAATGCCTATTTTGAAAAGACCCTGTTCCAGACAACACTTTGACACACATTTGTTCCAGTGTTCCTCCTCCCTCTTGTGTTCTCCATCGCCTTCTCCCCCTTTATGTGTCCAGCAGCATGCTTGGGCATATGCAATGTCACATCTGGGGAACAGCCCAGCTCTGCAAGCAAGCCCACACAGGAATCCCCAGCTGCCCCTGTTATTGGGATGTGCCTGGAAGGAGTCTGCAGTTTCTACAGGTGCCAGGAATAAATATGCCAGCAAAAATACTATCACAAGTCTTGTGAGGGTGGCATTTAGGGATTCCTTTAAGAGGATTTACAAACACATGTCCCCACATGTCCCTCCAGTTGTTTATGTCAAGCAGCCATGCTTCAGGCAGGTGTCACAGCCCAGGCCGAAATGGTGTCTAGGCACATCTTCAGAGTTGGGGGGATTTGTTCTTGAACATGGCTTACCATGGAGATGTTGTTACCTCACGCTTCCCAAAGTTGCATCAGGAGTTTGCTCAGAGTACAGCCAGATTTAGTGGTGTTTTGTGGAGGCACACAGAACACAGCCTGACAGAGAGGGGTACGAGGAAGCTCCACAGATCCCCTATGATACCAGCTATAAAACTAGCCATGAGCCACACTTCTACCTGCTATCCATAAACCTCCTGTTGCTATATTCACACAGCTGATAGAAGTGCCCTTGAGCACAAGTTAAACTTCCAGCTCTGCCTGCCATTTCCTCACAGTCGAGATCTTCACACTTCAGTGTGCCACGCTGTGCGTGTGGCGTGAAATGCTTTCTCAGATTAAGTGGTAGACCCCTGTAGTCTAGATTGAAGCTGCTGCCATCAGGATGAGCCACAAGTACAGTCAACTTCATCCTGACCACTTTATGTCATGCAGAGCAAGTTCCTGTGCTGCAAACAGAATTGGCTGGAGTAGCCAAACATCACTGCTTGCTGTGCAGCCAGGAAACAGCTTTATATCATGACACATGATGGGGAATGTGAGATTATGTCTGCTCAGTCTCTCTAGCCCACTCTCATTCTAGTTGTGAAAGGTTCCTTTCCTTGGGGACAGGTTTTCTTTGAGACGGGAGGCACACTATTTTTGTTTTTGCAGCTTTGTAGACTAACTCAAATAGCATCAATCAATTGCAGAAAACTTAGCAGCAAATTGAAAATCACTAATGGAACACTGCAGTTGATTCTTACTAGTAGTAGCCAAGAATCATGCGTAACGTAGCAGCTGTTGTTAATTACACAGGTACCCGATTATTTAAAATGATTTTGCAGATATTTAAAATGCATGGCAGGACAGTACAATACACTGAGCACTTCATCAACATTCTAAAGTGAATATGTTAAGAGGCACTGCAAATTCTTTTTGGCAACGCATCAAAACAATTCAGAACTTTATTATATACATTCTGTTTTAAGAATATATTATATAACATGCCATTTATAATGGATATAAAATGCTTAAAGACATTTTTATTTAAGAATCTTTTGTGAGAGTGATATATAGCTGAGAAGAGCTATGATGGGAACAGATCAAAGGAAAAAAAAAAGTTATTTTTCTCCTTCAGTTTGTTATCTCTACATTTGACAGTGTTGCAGGTGGTCAGCTTGATTATTTTCTCCTCTGTAACTGGTCAGTGTGTGTAGACGCGGAAGTCACGGACAGTGCCACACGATCA
>VYZW01033761.1:2449-12625 GCA_013401315.1 Balaeniceps rex
CCCCGCCGAGGCACCCCCGGTCCCGGCACTGCGCTGCGGTGCCCGCCCGGCTCCGGGCAGTGGGCGGGGGGCTGCGGCGGCGGCCCGGCCTGGGGACGGCGCTGCCCTGGGCTGCCCGCGGTCCTGGAGTTAATAAATAAATAACCCCCAACTCGCAGTTAGGAGGAGCCTGGAAAGGCTTCAGCAATGAGTAAATTAATTACAGACATGGTTTATGTCACATCCGCTGGGAGCACGGAGGGATCGCGGGGCTTTCGGCACCCCGGCCCCGGGAGTGAAATCGGGATTGATGCAACTTTCCCCAGGATTTGGGAGTCGGGGACGGTATTGCCGACGTGCTTTGCTCCAGCACGGTACCCTGGGCTTTCACGGCTGGAAACCGAGGCAGGCTGAGTTGTCTTTCCTTGCGCTTATCCGCAGAGGTGTTGCTGTGCTCAGGACCCCCGTGCCATGATCACATCCTGCAAAACCTGGGATCTAGGATCCGTGCCCTCCACAAGAGCTGCCTGGAGGACGCAGGACCTTCCCCCAGACGGTGAGTACGGCATAGTGGCTCGTCCTTTTCCCTCGGGGCTCAGCCTGCCATGCTTGCGCCCTGCTCACGCTTGGGGAAGGAGAGGCTGGGAACAGGCCAGCCTGCATTTTTCACATTTCTTTCCGGATGAAGCTCGGGATTTGAGAAAAGTAGACTCAGAAGCGGGCACAAAGCAGTTAGGCAGCTGGGGGGATGAGCAGAGAGGGCTGCCTCCATCTCCCTCCTGGCCCTTCTGAGCGGGAAGCTTAGGGAGAAAGGTTAAAATTTAATATGTAAGAAAGAAAACGGAGCGATATGGATGGCAGGGAAGACGCGGGGCCATCGCTTCTCCCCAGCGTCGTCTCCATGGAAGGGCTCCTTATCTCTCCCCAGTGCACAGACCCCATAGGTGAGTTTAGTCGAGGGCTTTTCTCCGTGGCGGCTGAGCTGTTTTGCAGGCAGGCGGGTGGCTGCTTGCCCCAACCTGCAGCCGTTTGTTGGGTAACAGGCCTTCCCACTTCCCTCTCCAGTGGTGCTGGATGGGTTTGGGCAAAGGGGGAGGCTGAATCCCCCCATTTGGGCTTTTTTTGCTGTTGGCTTCAGTGTTCACCATCCTTATGTGCTGGCAGACGCTTATCCAGGCACTGTTTCTTCCCTGGCATTTGGGCCAGCCCAGCCGAATGCTGGTCAGCATCAATGCCTCCGAAAACAGGGTTTTTCAGTGCTTCCTCTGCCTGGTGGCTGCCGCTGCCCATGCTGGGATGGGGAATTCATCACCTTTTATCCGGGCATTTGCCAGCGCTTTCGAAATGCTTGATTTTCACGGTGCGCACAAAATGTTATGGCTAATTACAGGCTGGGAAGAAGTCCAGAGTGATGGACTGACTTTGTCGGGGCATGTCTCCTTCCAGATGCTGCTTCCATCTCTGCCCAAGCGCCTCCAGATGATTTTAGGGAAAAAAACCTGCATTAGTGGGGTTTTGTTTGTGGGTTGTTGATGTTTTTCCTGCTTGCCAGAGAAGCCATTTGGCTGCCCGTGGTGGTGGCAGCACTTGTGGCAGGCGGATGGGAAGGGGACACAGGGTCCCCAAGCAGGTCCTGTTGCGACGTAGCCCTCGCCAGCTGCTTTTCCTGTGGCAGAGGAGGACACAGCCATAGGAAAAAGCTCCTTGAGAGGCTGTTTTCTTTCTGTGTGGCTCAGAAGGGCAGGGAACTGCTGCTCTGTCTGCTTTCGGGATTGGCTACATGACAAATAAAGGAAATATTTGGGGGCAGTGGAGGGAGGTGACGCTGGCAGAGTCCGTCTGTCCGGTTTCAGTGATGCAAGCCAGCTTTGGCAGCTTTTCCAAGATAGGATCGCGGGAAGTGGAGCAGCTTGGCGAGGGGCAGGGGTGGGATATCCCCAGTGGGGGGATCTGGTCCTGCAGAGGACAGACAGATGCTACACCCTGAATTCTCACTACTAGTCACTGGCAACCAGTCTCCACCCCCTGAAGGGCTAATTTTTCTAATTAACATAATTAACATTTTTAATAAAACTCGTGCACCGTCTCCGGTGCGGTGGCAGCAGCAGGGAGGAGGAGGTGGGTTTGCTGAGCGAGGTTGAAGGCTGTGTCCATCCTGGGCTCTCAGGTTGATCCAGTGATGCTTTTTGCTCCATCTCAGGCTGTGGGCAGGACACGCTCATCACCGGGAGTGGAGTGGGTGCCTCTCCCCAGGTTCCTCTGCTGCCTGCACTAGTTCACCAAAAAATCCTCAGCGTGAGCTGGCCAGACACTGCAAACCCCAGTGGGCTCTGCCTGGCTCTCCAGGTGAGGAGCGCTGAGCCGGCCATGGCTTGGGTGGGGAGGGTGTTTTTGAGGTGGTGGGAAGGATGCCCTGCACCCTGCTGAGCCATCCTTCGGTGGGAGCTGGCCGGTGCCCCCCATCACTGCAGCAGGTTTTCTCCTTGACCCCAGCACTGCGTGCCTCGAGCAGAGCTGCTGCCTGGGTGGGGAGGGAAGAGCACCTCCGTAAAGTCGGAAGGCATCAGAAAATGCTGGGGAACAGCCTGGAATAACATTTTCTGGGTCACTTCTGGGTCATGTAGGCAGGAGAGCTCAAGGCAGAAGAGTGATAAGAAAATGCAGCACCATGAGATGGTGTTTGCTAGCAGGATGGAGGAGGAAGAGGAGGAGAAAGGCTACCGTGGTCGGGGACAGTGTCAGGACACCATGTACTGGTGTTGCTGCCACCGGTTCATTCTGGGCTTCAGGCAAATCATTTAAATTCCCCTTCTTTGAAAGGAAGGAAAACACCTTCTTATCTCACACCAGCCTTGACGAATTCCCTCCAGCAAAACCCTTCCAGAGTCTCAAATGTAGAAGCACCACAGACGCACAGCTTCTCCAGGAGGATGCTGCTGCCGCCTCCTTCCAAATTACTCTCAGAAATATTGGGCATGTACTGAGTATTCACCCCTCTCCCGGGATGAGATGGATTTCCCCGGCATTGCTGGCCCACGGGATGATGCCATGGGCTCTGAGATAAGATATAAGTAAGAAAAGGCACTTTTGAATGGGGCAGGGAGCGATTCTGTGAGCTTGGCTGATTGGCAGCTCAGCTTTCCAAAAGCATCCATGCTGTAGTGCTTTTTTAAATGGTGATTAAAAAAACAGATTTATTTTTTTCCCTGCAAGCCAGTGATAGATACAATAGATACAGAAATTTGGGACCTACTCTATATTCCTTTCCCTCCTTCCAGATTTCTTCTCTGTTTTTTTCAGAGCTGTGCTCCATCCCACGGGGCATGGCATTACCTGAGCCACAGCTCACCAGTGAGCGACTTCACATTCAACCCTGCCTGCAAGCCAGGGTCTTTTTTTTTAAGGCCATAAAGAGAAAAATAGGTAATATTCAGTATAACTGCATGACCAAGCTGAGGGAAGGAGTTGTTTATGGGAAGAACTAAAAGCAACATGATAAATTCATCACAGCAGCTTCCCGATACCATAATCCCTTGGAGGGATGGTTTCCCCAGGTCCCGCTGTCCTGTCATGTGCAACCTCCTCCCTTCTCGCTCCTCCTGGCCAGCCTGGTGAAATGCCGGCTGCCGGCACCGTGTCCATCACGATGTGCACGGTTGCTGCATCTCAGCTCTCCGTCCTATTTCTTCTCGTGGACACAGGCCCTGTGGGAGACAGAGGGTGAGTGGCAGGAGGAGATCCGGCACCAGGCCCCTACACCGGCCACAGAGGAGCCACTGGCCTCCCCCCACAAGCTGGCAGGTGCCACACCGGTGCAGGCAGCCTCCACTATGAACCTGGAGAAAGCAGGTAAGGGGGAAGCTGGGATGTGGCAGCAGGCACTCAGAGGAGGGATGCAATGGGATGAGTGCCTGGTACCTGCCGGTGGGTACCGGCAGGACCTCTCCTCTTTCGGGGTGCACATAGACATGTGGCTGCACTCACTGAGGGGGATGGGGTTTCGGTAGAGATCAAACAGCAGCCAGCTGTCACGTGACGCCAGGCAACCAATGAATTATTTAACTGGATGAACAGAGTAGGTGAGCACCAGCAAACCCACTGCTCTTTCCTCCCTCTTAAGGAAAATGTAACGTTTGTGGAAATGTTTGCAGCATGTGTGGCTGCACTGGGGCAGGTGAATCCCCGTGGTTTCCCCTCTTTCCCTGTCAGAACCGAATTGTCCGGGCTTGTCAGGGCACATCCCAGGAGCTGCTGCCGGCGTGGTCCCCAGCTGCATCCCCAGGCAGCTCCCAGTGCGGGGCAGCTGGTGGGAAGGGGCAGGCTTGCAGGAGGAAGGGAGTCTGTGTGGCAATGGTAATGGGGCAGAGCTGTGGAAACGGCCGCCTTTCCAAATGGGTTTCAAAGCATTTTGGAAAACAGGAGGGTCAGCATGCTGTGTCTGCCACGCTCAGACCCTGTGTCACCACCAGCGCATCTGCCTGGTGGTAGATATAACGCAGGTCCAGCTGGCATCTGCTCTCCCAAGGATGCTCTTGCAGGAGGAAGGTGTTGGAGCAAGGAGGAGTGCGTTATCCCTGTGGGACCACCCCTGCCCGGCAGTTTGACTTGCAGCCAGGTGTTGTGGCTTTGAACCCGGCTCTGCCTTCGGTCCCAGCTCGGGATTAACGTGGATGATGTGTACAGACACGCAGTGTTTCCACAGAAGCCCTGCTGCCTCCTGTAATCTTGTCTTATCCCTGCACGCTCCCCAAGGGGCAAGAGCTGGCATTCCTGTTAACTTTAGGAGTTTTGGGGTGGGTTTTGTGTGTGTTGGGTTTAAAGGGAACATCACAGTCCCCTGCCTGAGCTGGGCTGAGCTTTTGGCATGGAAAGAAAGAAAAGCCAGTGCCCGTCAGCGCTGTTTCAGGGTATCCAGCCCAAGGCAGGAAGACAAAATCTGGCAACACTTCTGCAGACATTGCGAGATAAACCCTGTGGCACGCAGTTGACAGCAGAGCCGTGGTTTGGTCCCAGCATTTTGGTTTTTTGCCTGCTCTGCTGGCTCTTTAACTCCTTTTAAAGGTAGAAAGTCTGCTTCACAGACAAAAAAAGTCTTGCTTCTTGTATTCAGGACATTTCCCATAAAGCAGGCAGCATCTGCCTGCAGGCAGCAAAGCAATTCCCAGCATCACCTCCTGCCTTTAAAACCTCAGGTTTCTGGTGGCAGCAGATGAAATCCATGGCAGACAGGGAGGGGCACCAGGCAGCCAGGATCCTGGCTGCCGGTTCGCCTGCCATGGTGCCTCTTCGCCACATTGGGAATGAGTCAGGCCAGTTCATTTCTTCTTGGGAACTACCAAATCATTTAGGGATTCATTTGGTAGGCGCTGATGTACGGCCAGGTTGGCTTCTGTCAGCACTGCTGGCTCTATTAACATGCAGAAAATGATGTTTGAAATAATATAGGAAGGTTAGAAAGCCGAACGCGTAAGAATTAGGCAATACGGCCGTTCAGGGTAGCCATATAATTTTAATTTGGCTTCCATTATATTTGTGTGTAATGATGCAGTCTTTAATAACATGATCACATACTGTTTTTCCACTGGCACCTGCTCATTTAGAAAATAGGATGGTGGGATGAATCAGAGCACCATGGTAAAGGCGGTTCTTATCTGAGTGAAGCGGCAGCATCTTGGTGTGTGATGGTGCTGGGTCACGGCATGGCAGTGTGGGCAGGCACTCTGTGTAATGGCCTGGGATGCTCTGCTGGCATCAGCAAATCCCTTCGGCTCCCACCCCCCCACGGCCCACCTCACCCAGCCGGACCCCCACCATTAGCCCAGCTGGCTGAGGTCAGCACCGTGGTGCTCGGGATGCACCTCCTGGCATGTCACTGCTCTTCATGGGACTTCTGCAAGTCCCACTTCCTGCCATCCCATCTCTACCACAGCCCCTGGGGATTCTTCCCATAGCTGGCATCCCATTCCCCAGTGAGGTGGCTGGATCCTGACTGGCTTCGTCTTTGCTTCCACTGCAGGAGGGAGGCTCTGTGGTGGGAAACGTGCCAGCCTGACTGTGGCCCGGCCCTTCCCAGTGATCCAGAAGGTGATGGCCTCCATGGCGAATCTGCAGGAGGAGAAGCTGCAGCTGCAGGATGAACTGCTGGGGCTGCAGGAGAAGCTCGCTGCCCGGGAGAACGACGAGCTCTCCCACTCTCTCCAGCTGCAAGGCCAGGTACAGCGGGGATGGGGACACGAGGGGGTCCGTTGGGGTCTCCAGCTTCAGGCTGTGGCTTGGCCGGAGCACTGCGGCTTGCAGTTAGTAAGGGGCATACTTGGAAGGAGCATAGGACCTCGATCATGGACCGTCTTCTCTGCTCAGGTGTGTAGGGATGATCTGGGAGCCACGTGCTCCTGAGCACTGCAAGTGTCCCACCGGCTTCAGCTGTGCCTCCCTCAGGATGCTTGCAGCCTGCCGATTGACATTATGGTGACACCGCAGTAATGCTGGTGAGGGCGCGCGGCTCCTTAGACGTGATGTGGCCAGGAGGGCTTTGGGCATCGGGGTTGGAGCCCTGCAGCAATTGTCCATCCTTCCAGCACAGGAACGCTGCCACAGGATAAGCTTGTTAGATCGACCCAGCAGATTAATTTTAGCGACTTTCAAGAGTCAGGAGGTGGAAAGTGAACGTGAAGGCACAGAGTTGTCTGCTGAAGGGGAGAGCATTTTGGCCACTGTGACCAGAACCCCCCCAAAAACCATCTTCTGTGCCAGGTGGACACATCCTTGGTGTGAGGACCTGGGTCAGACCCAGGGAGATTGAAATTCCAGCTGCTCGTAAAGGAATTTGCATGTGGTTGTTGTGGAAGCTGTTACAGTCAGGTTCTGCTTGTTCCACGGGTGTCAAAAAGGTGGAGGTAATTGTCCTGCATTTGGTTGGCATACTCTACGTGACACAAGTGTGAGCGCCGGCAGGATCCGGCCCTGCGCTGGCCAGTTCGGCAGCAAGTGCAGCCGGAGCAAAGCTCTAACCCAAACTTCCAAAGCTTGGGGATGGCCGGGCCACGGCTCGAACTGGATCCAGCTGCCAAGGAGACCCTGTCACCTCTGGAGAGCAGGATGCAGCTGGAGATGCCTGAGCAGGTAGGGTATGGAGGTGCATCCACATTTCTGGGCGCCACTGGCACGGGGAGTGGTGGGCAGGCTCTGGCGTGCGCATTGGCCAGCCAGGGTGGCGACTTCCCTGTAACAAGCTGTGACTGTCTTCTTGGTCCCTCCCCTCTTTTAAAAATACTTTAAAAAAAATTTCTTAATAATCTACCTTAATGAATATGGAAATGGGATTTTCCCACTCAAGCGTGAGGCTGGTGTGCTCCGCACACACTTGGCGCACACTCAGCACACACTTGGCGCACACTCAGCCCCCTGGCCAGAGCAGAGGAGCGCCGCTGCGGTGGGAGCAGGGTTACCAACTCCGGCAGGGAGCAGCTGCTTTCTCCAGCTCGTGGCTGTAAGCACACGGAGCTTGCCCGCAGAACCCCTGGCCGTGCCTTGCCGAGCATGCGGGACTGCACAGGAGGTACTGCCTGCCGTGCTGCCATCTCTGCAAGGGTGTGGCCTAATAACTTAACATAATTAATTACAGCACCATGTCAGCACATCTGCATTTGTTATTAATCAGCAGTTCCTAAATTATGGTTCACAGAGGCCCAGTGGCTTAGAAAAAGCTGGTTATTGGGATAACTTGTGTCATGTAGAGTATGCCAACCAAATGCAGGACAATTACCTCCACCTTTTTGACACCCGTGGAACAAGCAGAACCTGACTGTAACAGCTTCCACAACAACCACATGCAAATCCCTTTACGAGCAGCTGGAATTTCAGTCTCCCTGGGTCTGACCCAATAGCCTGCCGCATGCAGGCAAGGGGTTTGGAGGTGCAGCGGCTTCCCAGCACAGGGAAACTGGGAGCCTGGCTGGGATCTGGGGGATGGTGGTGAAGCGCACAGCCAGGTCTGGCTGTTTCCAGGGTAAGTTTTGGGGAGACAGTGATGCTTGCCCAGCGGCCATCCATTTTTGGGCATGGGGACGAGGCACGGAGCAGGCGGGCAACCTCCATAAAAATGCAACTGGCATTGCCAACGTTAACTTGAATAAATGCAGACATATTTTTGGGGGAGCCTTGCTGGCTCCTGCAGTGGGGAGGAAAGGAGAGATGGGAACTGATGGTCTCTGCCCAAAAAATCGAGGACTTCTGAAATCCGCCTGGTTTGGGAGGAGAGCAACCTGGTCCCCATGAGATGGGCAGATGCCCGGATAGGGGTAGATGGGGAGATCCTCCCATCGGAATTGGACACATGGACTTCTTGAAGAGCTCCTGCTCCCTCTTTCTCCCAAGATAACTTTCCTAGAAAGAAAAATAGAGAAGGCAAAGCGAAGCTGTGTTGCAAGGGCAGGATGAGGCACTTCTGGCTCTTTAAACACAATTATGGATAGGTTTGTTTTTTTCCTTCTCCAAAGACAATGCTATTTTTTCTTTTAATAATGGTTTCTTCTAATGCTCAACATGGACAAATTATATCCATGGTTGAACAAGGTCGAAGCAGGCCTTTCATTAACGCTCATTTTAATCAGCTCATGTGAATCAGGCACTCAGAGCGAGGTGGAAAATTAAGGCGTAATGAAGGTGCGAGCCAGACTGGACATCAGTGGCCGGGGTGGCAACTGTGGGGTCTCTTCCAAAAGCTGCTGAGATGCCTCCTGGTTAACCTTGCCTGTGTTGACAGGTTGAAACTCTGAAGGCGAAGCTCCTGGAGCAGACGCAGGAGATCGGCCGGCTGCGCTCAGAGCTGGTGAGCTGCCACTGGGGTTGGGCTGAGCCACCCTTGCCCTGAGGAATGCCGGAGCTGTGCATCCCCAAGGAGGAAGGGGGCATGCAGGGAGGGCGTAGAAGGATTAAAACCTCCCCAGGGCTGCAGTTCGGACTGTGCGAGCCGAGAGAGACATTGAGGGATGAAAGTTTGTGGGATTTTCTGTCCAATGCATGTCATGATCGGTGGCCCTGGGGCGCAGCAGGCAAAGGCTCCCTGGCACGGTCGCCCTGAGGGGGCGGAAGTGAAAGCCCCTCTGGGGACTGGGGCTCTCCTGGGGGCAGCAGGCGGGGGCTCCCTGAGTGTAGCATGCTTGGGCTCCCCAGGTGCATCAGAGTGGGGGCTCCCCAGGCACAGTGGAGGCTCCCCAATATGGCAGGCTGGGAGCTCCTGGGGTGTGGCAGGCTGGGGGCTCCCTGTGCACAGTGGGGGCTCTCTGACATGGTAGGCTGGGGCTCCTAGGGTGCCGCAGGCTGGGGGCTCCCCCAGTGCTGCAGACTGGGGGCTCCTGAGTGTGGCAGACTGGGGGGTCTCCTAGGTGCAGCAGACTGGGGATCCCCGACATAGCAGGCTGGGGGCTCCCCTGAGAGCAGCAGGCAGGGGCTCCCCTGGGGGTGGCAGGCTGGGGCTCCCCGGGGTGCATCAGGCTTCCATCCCCCGCTTTCGTCAGGGTGGCACGGACGCAGAGAAGCACCGGGACCTGCTGGTGGCCGAGAATGAGCGCTTGCGGCAGGAGATGAAGGCGTGTGAGGGGGAGCTGCGGGAGCTGCGGCGGCAGCAGCAGGCACCATGCTGGGACTGTGCCCACCTCCAGGTGAGTCGCCAGCGGTGGCAGCAGTGGCAGCAGGGTGATGGGCATCCATGGGTGATGTGGCGTTGGCTGTGCTGTTTCGGGGCCAGGAGAACGCTGGGCTGCAGGAGCAGCTGTCCCAGCTGCAACGGGAGGTGGAGGAGATGCGGGCCAAGCTGGCGGAGCTGGACCTGGAGGTGCAGCAGAAGACGAACCGCCTGGCTGAGGTGGAGCTGCGGCTCAAGGACTCCCTGGCTGAGAGAGCTGAGGAGGAGGAGCGGCTCAGCCGGCGGCTGCGGGACAGCCAGGAGACCATTGCCAGCCTCAAGTCCCAGCCCCAGCAGATAAAGGTGAGCACCACAGGGCTCTCTGTCTCTCCTGGCCAGGCAAGGGGAGCTGGGCTGGGTGCCTAGCGGTGCCCAGTGGGTGCCCTGCAAGTGCCACCCATCCCTCTGCCCTGAGCACATCAACGCAGTACCATGATTTTGTAAATTAGCCCCCCCGGGCCAATGCTGGCTCCATCATAGAATCATGGAATCATTTGGTTGGAAAAGACCTT
>VYZW01033763.1:0-11420 GCA_013401315.1 Balaeniceps rex
AAGTTATCCTCAATGCATTCTAGGAATCTCCTGGACTTGCCTCTTACTGAAATTACAAGTAATGCTCCAGTCTATTTTACAAAAAAGTAAAACAGGTTTAATTCTGGAGCAAGTTGTAGTATTCTTCTGACCCTTCAGCCGCAACATAACATTGAAAAAAATCTGAAGGCAGATAACCCACACCAGGAAGATAGCATAAGATCACTTGGCATGAGGAAACAAACCATTATTGGAGTCCATCTTCGATGGTTTTTACCCTTAGAGGAAACTCCAGGTTTTGATACTTAATTAAATATTAAATTCAACCTTAAATCCACAGTGCGTACCATGACAAACCAGCAGTAGGAACAGCTAGAGGATGCAGGGAAACATCTTGAAAGCCCAGTAGTGATGTGGAAAGCTAGTAACAAGCAGAGTAAGTCTACTGTGTGTTAGGGCTGGAACTACCTTTTGGTTAATTGTGTTGCAATTTCACTTAAGCTGTTTGCACCTCCTATTTTGGGCAGCCTAAAGGAAGGAATGAGCTGAATGCTTATGGGAAATCACAGAATGAAGCCCACAGCATTTTAGCTTTGAAGAGCCCTTTAAGTGCCTTTATCTGTGCTATCTGTCCCATGAGCATCCTTTGGATGTGGAGGGGAGGGAAGTGTGCCATCACACTAACGTCCTGCAGTGGGTTGGGTATGCTACTGCTAACTAGATTACAGGATGGTGGTTTCCTAACAATTTCAAAGCCAGGAGCCTGATCCTTTGAAAAAGGGAAAAGAGAAGTGCCTTTTGTAGGGAGTAAAAGGAGCCCTATGTTTCATAGTTGCTTATGGGCAACACTTGAGTTTAAGACTTGTACAATTTATGTATGACCAGGCAGTTTGTTGGGACGAAGAGGCTCAGGGCAGGGCTCCTGAAATGCCCCTGCAGTCTCAGCAATAGTACAGATCTGTGATTTAAATGTTTGAAGAAAGTCATGTGCAAGATAACAAATGTGGGTTTCTCCCAGGTCATCCTAAGCTATTGCTCGTCATTAAGCTCAAAGCAGCTGAAATCTCACAAAGCAGCAGGGACACTTAATCCTTAGGCCTTTACAACCCCCCTGCCCCACCCTGCTATGGTACTGGAAGGTCTTCGTTATGGTACTGGTCAAGGTCTTTTGCATAGTGTCTGTAGAAAGTTTGTAAGTATGGTCTTCTGGAAAATGCATCCGTTGAATATTTTCAGCTAAATGGTGGTGTGTAGACTCTGCCTGATGTCTGTGCCATGTCCTGAATTTTCAGTACTTTGCTGGGGGAGGCAAAAGCTTCTGTGCGTTCTTGTGGGCATGGTGGCTTTTCACAGAAAACTCTGTTCAGCCTGGTTTTCCTCCTTTGTCCATAGAGCGAGTGGATTTCTTCGCAGGTTAGGCAGAGGGACAACCACCATGCTGATTTTATCTGCCCCTTCTGCTTTCCTTTGGCTCCCTCAAAGCACCCTGGCACCCCTGATCTTGTTCTTTTGTTCCTTGGACTCTCTGAAGAACAAGAGTTTCAAATTTTCACATGCTTTGGAAACAAAAGTATGTGTGCAAATGACAACTAATATTATCATCGTTGAGCATAACAGGATAAAAGCCTCCCTTGAAGGACAGCATCAAGTCATCTCAAGCAGTATCAAAGGCTGTTTGCAACTCACAGAATTTCGAAGCATTTAGTAACTCCTAAATGTTTATTTTAGGGGTCTAAAGCTACTCAACATGTACTAAAGCCACATAATTTACGTGACAGTGTCCACAACTCTTAAAAGCAAGAGTTAATGGCTGCTGCCTTTGTCTGTGATTTGTCACAGTCTTGGCTTTGTATAACTAGCTCTCTTGGAAGGAGTTTTGAATAAGAAAGGTACTGTTATTTATAAAACATATCTCTTCTACATTTCCTTTGATTCCCACCCCCTCGCTTTACTGAGCATGTGAGCTCTCATTTGGTCAGGGTCACCTCAGAGATGAGATGTCCTTTGAATTTCAAGATATGCTCCTAGTTCAATAACTGTGTAAATTAAAAAATGTTCTTGAGAAGGCAGATGCAGGAGAAGAATGCAGCTGCATACTTAGTATTGCTCTGCTGTGCTATCACTGGGTTCTTAACGGTGGTTGGGCCTCAGAAAACTAAAATTTATTTTTCTGCTTTAGCATATCTTAATCCAGAGTTAGGATAAGCAAAATGCTTTAATGTTTTTCATCAGAAAGCAGGTTGTGGCTTTATACTAGCTGAATGGAATCTAGTTTTCTGAGAAAGGAAGGTAAAGCAAATAAGGCAGAAAAGAAATAAGACATTAGAAATAAGTCCTTACAAATACAGAGTTTGTGCTATAATGCTGGGTCTGTTTTCTGCACCACGTACACTGTCGTAATGCCTGGTGAATACATGATGGGATGTTAGACGTTGTTCTGTACGTGTAAGTGAGGAGAAGTGCTGCCACCGTTCTACCTTGTTGTCCTGGAGAGGAGAATTGTTTTGCAATGCTGCATCCTGTCACCGTGGCATCTGCATTCTCGGAGGCCTGTGCAGTAACTTGTCTCTACTGCAAAGTCAGGTTTTGACAGGTTTGATAAATAAAAAAGCCCTGCACAATTTTTTGCATGAAGAGAATATTAACTCTTGTATTGTAGGCAAATTCCATTCTGTAACTAAATCACACTGCTTTAAATTCACATGTCTTTTTGCCACCCTTTTTTTTTTTTTTTTTTTTTTTTTNNNTTATTTTTTTATTTTTTTTCTATCTTTTTTTTTTTTTTTTTTTTTTTTTTTTTAATATGCTGGGCTGCACTGATGCACTGTGTGCTGTTTAAGTAACTGTTCCGACCTTACTAAAGGTGAATGACTTGGGACTGACAGGAAGATGTCCCACCCATAGTTTTGAGATCCTCTGGAATGAAGAATGCTATACAGATCTAATTTATTACTGTGTTTGATGCATAAGATAGCATAACAATTTGACCTTGCACTTTAATGCCCTGCTACAGCTGCTGCAAGAGCTGCTTAGTTAAAATGGTCCCTTTCTAATTTTAATTTATGCTGTGTCTGGGCAGCTGAGTATTTAAGGAGCTGCTGTCAAGCTCTAAATATCTTTGCCTAAGGCTTCAGTGACCTGTCCCCGCGACACAACCATGGAGGGAGCCAGGGTGACTTATGATTCCCAGTCGCCTTCTGTCATCACCTCATTTCCCGTTCCTTCCTTCCTTTCTTCCCCAGAGCTGTCTTTTGTGTATCAGCTCAGGAAGATCACTTNTCGGAGATTTTTTTTGCTTTGTTTTTTTTTTTCCCTCCCCCCCCCCCCCCCCCCCTTGTGTTATTTCCCCTGTGTTCTTGCAGCTTGGCTAGAAGGCTCATTCTGACCTGACTGCCTGGCTTGGTCAGTATCTGCATCAGGACTTTAGGCAGTTTTGGTTTTGCAGAGATGTTGCTATCTTCTGTATCACGTTTGTTGCATCCTGGTTTGGGGAGTGGGGATAAGGTCTGCTTGCCAGCTAATTTCTGTGCTGCTTTTTTTTTTTCCCCCTCTAGCTCCTAATTCTCCCTTTTCTTTCATCACTTTGAGCCCTGCCAGCTCCCTGGGTTCTCCAGGAGCGGCTGCTACAAAGATGCGTGTGTTCTCCTCTGTAAAACCAGTCCTTGTTTTGTGTTGCTAGGCTACTCCGTTCCAGCTGCCACTGAAGAAATGCTCCGTGGTGGGAAACGGTGGGATCCTGAAAAAGAGTGGCTGCGGCAAACAAATAGATCAAGCAGATTTTGTCATGCGGTAAGACAGAAGCCTCAATGACACATTGTCTCCCCTTCCCTCTGCTAAGTCTTGGACTTTTCAAAGCTATTCAGTTGTGATTAATCAATTATAATTTGCCTTGTTTCCTCCCACCCCTTTGCAGGGTGTTCTACACAAGTGGTTTGGGTAGAAGCATGAGGAGAGGCAAAAAAGGAGAGTTTTGACTGGCTTCTGCAAATGTGCGTGTAGTATGGGGGCAGTCTGCAGATGAATGGGTTAAGGTTGTGACAGATTGTGCAGTGTCACAGAGAGGTACTGAAGAGCTGCTTTTTTCTTTAATTATGCAGTGTTGGGCGGGGTCTCATCCTGCAATGTGCTCTGTCCTCTGCAACTCTAAGTGCCATCATACGCAACCCACTGAACTCAAGATGAGTAGATACTGATTTATGGGGCAAGGCTTAAGAAGTGAGTTGGAACAAGTTAAAATGCTTCTGTGTTTTTCTTCCCTCAAGATTGATTTCTGGCTGACTGTCTGAGGAAAGGCCAAACCTCTCTCCTTGATGCAGGTTTTTTGGGATTCCTCACATTTCCTTTCCCTCCAGCCTTCCTGAAGTTATAAGAACATGTCAGAAGTTATAAGAACCTGTCAGGAGGGATGTTGAACCAGCAACTGCTTTCGTGATTGAATTTGGCACTTTCTAGGTCTGCATTCTTTAAGGGAGAAAGACAGAAATTAGTTCCTCCCTGTTAAACATGAACAAGAAAAACGTTGTGGGGGAGAAACTGGAGGAATGCTCCCAAAGAGATGAGAAATGGAGTTTCTTTGGGTTTTGAGATGGATGCATAATGAACACCCACTTTAGCAAGTCTCCTTATAAGATCCTGATGGCTTGTTATAAAGCCGTACAAATTTGCTGCAAACCAAACAGTATTACTGTAATTTCTGGTTTGCATCTCAAAGACCAAAAATGCCTTCAATATTAAAGCAAAGAAATACAACAAACTAAAGGCAAAAAGAAACATATACTTAGAGCATTCACAGAAGAGAAGATGTAAGGCATGGGGGAGAGAGGCAGTGTGCTGATTGCCATTACTGCAAAACTCCTTAGGTGTTCCACAGACTAAATATAAGAAACTGCAGGGTATATACCACGGTAATATTATCTAGATGCAATGGGAAATTGATATTCTGTAGGAGCAATCAGTTACAAAAACAATAGAAACTTTTTTTTAAAAAAACAGCAGTTGTTGTAGCTTGATCAGAAAAATCCTTTTCTCTCCAGGGAGGGTAAAGCAGCCATTATCTGTACAGAACTTATTTTGAATTGGAAATAAGTGATAGGGAAAATCCTGCAAAAATCCCAGTAGCTGCCTGCAGGCTGTATTGTATTAGTGATGTGCAGCCATGTTTATGGAAAATGTTTCAATTCTTTTGGGTTAGAAGCTAATACACCACTGGAGAAAATATTTTTACAGCAGGTGGAAGACAGGATTTAGTTGATCTTTTGTAAATCTGATTTCTATAATCTGAGAGCTGAGAGAGAAAGAGCACAATAGTGACCTGCATAACATCTTTCTTTTTTTTTTTGAAGAAATTTATGTAATATCTTTAAAGCATTTCCGCAGTGTGAAATGTCATGCCAGGTCTTGCCCTTGTTCTTTTCTTCCATTCACATGGTTTTTGATGTCACTTAAGTGTATTTCCATAACCTCTGTCATATGACTGCAGCCATCTTCTCTGATATATTGTAATCACTAAGGTTAATTAATGAGTTTAAACTCATCTCATTGCTGAGCATCTTCTACAAACACAGTTGTACCAACATAGAGATTAAAAGACCAGCAGTTTTCATCCCCTAAGGCACAGCACACTGCATCTGCAATGAAAAAGGGCATGGCATATGGTCTACATGTTTAGGTAGTGTGGTCGTAATAGGCTCTTCTTCTGATGCCTGTCTGGTTTTCAAATTTGTAATCCTTATTTCTAAGAAAAAATTTTGATTTGCCCTCTCCCTTCCTGCTAACACTTATTTTAAGAGAGAGGTGTTGGGTACTAAACCTTAAGCAATGTTTTTGTCTGTATTTTGACAGAAGAGACACATTTTCTTGGCATTAGATTTTGAAGAAATATTTCTACATCTCACAATTCTTCCTTTCCCCCAACCACTTTCCATGGCTCTGCTGTGGTTTGTACGTCTCCCAGAGAGAGGGTTTCTCTCTGTAAAATAGCAGGGGGTTGCAGGGAGTTCTCCAAGTTGTTTGCTGATGAATTTATTCCAAAGCTAGAAGCAAGTTGTCACTATTTCAAGTTGATTAGTGGTTGTCCTGGTTTGGGGAGGCCAAGCTGTTATCTTTTAATCACGCTGTGCCATGCTATCTAGCCATAGCAGCCCAGGTGGAGCTGGGGAGGTTAAATATGGTGGCACTTTGGGGTTTGTAGACAAGTCCAGAGAAACATGGCTTTCAGCTACCTTATGCAATTATTATCTTGATGTTGGCCAAGGTGCCACAAAGGAATAAAAATGAATGTTTGCAATTACATATTAAATTCATGTTAGTCCCTAGTGTTTAGTATATGTGCATAAATAACATTCTAAAATAGCAAGATAGTCACATAGCACCTCCCAAATGCACATGCATCAGCCACGTTGCCTGGATTCTCTGCACCTGTGGGACATAGACTTCTGTCTGGGCCAAACCCAGAAGAGCCGTTTCTGCCTGGTGAGGGTTGAAGGATCCCTCTTATTTTACCCTTGTAGCTGTTTCTTCCTATTGAGTTGAAAGGTCTCAGATATGAAAAAGGCACACACGAGCTGCTGTGCCTGTTGATGATTTTTTTTCCCACCTAAAGGCTGGGTCTACACAGAAGACCAAAATGTTGCACTCTTCTGGTTAGACTTATGTCAAAAACGCTGGCCCGAAACGCTGTCCTGGTACTTACTTCTTTCCTGCACATTCATGTACTTACTCCTCAGTACCAGGACCAAGAGTAAGAAAATTGAAAAGACCTTTCTTAGGATGAGTCTTTTGTTTCTTGGTGTGTTCTTCACCTGCACAGCACTCGGCACTCTGCTGACCTGTGTCAAGAAAATAATCTGAAAGGCTGAGAAGTTTGTGTGAACCAACTGATTTTCTAACTGAGTTTCCTCTGGATACTCAGGCCATTTCTTAATATTTCATGCAGATCAAGGTGAGAATGGGACTTACTGATGAAAGGAATTAGATGTGTTTAAATAATGCATCTGGGACTGGCTTGTGAAAGAAATTTCATTATTGAGATGTTAAGATGATAAAAAATAGGGAGGGATCTTGGTCCTTCCTAGTGCCTTTAAATAAACTTCAACCAAAAATGGCTTCTTAAAAGCTTGCCCTATAAGTTTCTTTTTATTCACATCAGAGAGCATTAAACTGTAATCTGCCAGAGGTCATTTATGCCATCTCTCTGCTCTGAGGCAAATCACCTATGTATCTTGCTTCACAAATATTTGTTAGACCTGCCATTGAAAACTGCTACTGAGAGGGATTTTACAGCCTCTCCAAAGAGTATTAATCTGATTAATTTGTATCCTACCCAGTGCAGGTACAGGAAGCAACCTATTGCAGTCTTATTTATTTATTTATTTATTTAATGTAAACCTTTCTCGATTTTTAAGGTTTTATCATTCTTTATGTCTGGGAATGAAACTTCCCCTATGCTTCTAGTCTCCCCCACCCCAAGGATTGCATTTTCTGAAACCTCTTATTTTGATTCCTCTTTTCTGGCTTCTTTTTAAGTTGTCTAGCTTCTCTTAAGTTGTGGTAGACCAAACTAGAAGGTGTTTCCTAACTGAGCTCTCAATACATTGTGCACATCTTAGCAAAAGTAGTCATGAAAAGGAGAAAATGTTTCTGGAAATTTTATTTTTATTGGTGAACGTGGTTGAATTCATCTATGTTCCATATAGGTGGGACTTTGCTGTCCTTCTTGGCATTTCCTGATGATTTGAATTGAGGAATATGGTTTTGAGAGCTGGTATTTGTATGCAAATACATGCAAATTAGCACTACTGTGTTTTTTCTTAGGGAATGTGGGATGTTTTCCATTAACAAACATTGCAGGGCGTATACCATGTGCACACTAGTGCTCTCTCCAGGCACTGACATTGCACAAAACCATAACATGTGGAGGTGTGGCCGGGAATTTGTGCAGCCTCATTTGCTGCACTCTGCTGCTGCAAGTGCCTGGATCCCTTCTCTGAACGCTGCAGAGGTCAGTGAAAATGCTAACGGAAGCAGCAACTGCTGTAGAAACAAGGGCTTTCCTTGTGGCGAGACTGATTTTTCCCAGCATGGTGGAAGAGTATGGTGACCTGTAGTACAAGAGCCCAACAGTTTCTGCAGTAGCCCCTGGAAACTGCCATAAAAACTGAACCGTAGCTCACTTTCCCAGCTCCCACCTCCCACTCGTGTAGGAAATGGGCCTCTGGATTATTAAGATTAAAAAAATCAGATAAGCAACTCGTTGTTGGACTCAAGGGTTTCATGACTGATGCTGGCTGCCTGGAGGATGCACGCAGTAGTAGTGGAGTGCTACAGAGAGTTTAATGGAGAAGACGATGAGAAAAATGACGTAGATATTCACAGGTTTAAGACCTGCAGCAAAGGAACCTGTGTCTCCCTGGTAGCGGGAGAAGAAGTCATGAACGTGAAACAACTCTCTGCGCCGCTGCCTGCCCTCTTCTGGTGCTGGGGCCTCATCCTCCATGGGGGTGGTTGTCTGCAGAGCCAAAAGCAACCACGGGCTGCTTGACCCTCTTCTTTAGGGTCAGCATTTGCTCAGCACACGCTCTCGCTGGGAGCAGGAAGAGGCAGGAGCTGGTGCCTGAGCATGCCCCTCGCCTTTCCTTACCTTGTCCGCTCCGTCTCCGTGCTGCACTTTTCCAGCGTGCTGCAGAAGAACAATGAAACCAGTGCGTGCAAATGGGGATATCTTGATTCGATGGTTGAACTTAAAAATTTGAGGGCAAATTTGGTTATGGTAGAGCATAAAACTTTACAAAACAAACAAACAAACAAACAACCCCAACAAAACCCCCAAACACAAAAAACTGAAAGTCTTTTTCTGAAAAAAATTACAAATTCTACTTTTCTCTGATAATCTTGGTTTCATTTTTGCCCTTTAAGCATTAAAAATATTCTTCATATCTTTGATTTAAAAAGTTGGACAAATTTGAAATGAAAAGTACTGTTTTGACACCCATTTTTCATGTATGTATTGAGTAGATTTCTCCTGATTGTAATTTCTGGAGCAGTGCATGGGCTTGGATACTGTTGGAATGTATTTTCATCTTTATCTACTGCACCTTCCTTCTTCTCCTAGGTCTTTACTACGGAGCGTTTAGGACTGTTCATTGTCTGGAAGTTTCTCTCTACTTCTGTTTTTGGAGTCTTGGCTCTCTGCTTTCCAAAGTAAATTTTCTCAGTCACTTTCTCTTTATTATGTTATCACCCTGCCCACCAGAACAAGACTGTGAGCAGAACTGAGATGAACATATTTAAATAGCCACTTAAAATTTTTCTCTGTTTTCTTGGTAAATCCTGTACGCTGAAGATACCCCGCAGTGTAATATTAAAAATGCCAGTCGCACGTTGTTTGCAAGACATGTAATGCTTGTAAAACCACACAGTGGTAACAGTCTGGAGCCTGATACTGACAAACAAGACAGAACAGAGTGAAAAACAGAACTTTGAAAGAGTTTGGAAAAAAAGTATTTGCTGTAGATAATGACATCCTCTTCCACAGCCTTTCAGCCTGTCGAAAATGCCAAGTTTGTGTCTTTGTTTTTGCTTAGTAGTTACATAAGATCATCTCAGGTTTTATTTCTACACAATCTGGTGCAAAAATGTCCTATTGTGCTTATAGGTGTGGTACAGTAGGGAACATTTGTAGCTTGGTCTAGTATTTATACAGCACTTTTACATTTTCTGACAGCTTGCTTTTTTTTAAAAAAAAACCCCAAACACCTGCAAACTTGCAGACTAAAAAAGACTGAGGTTGAAGCCAGTCAATCCTGAATATCATTTAAAATCTTGACTGTCTTTCTGTGCACAGGTGCAACCTTCCTCCTCTATCCAGTGAATACAGCAAGGACGTTGGATCGAAAACCCAGCTGGTGACTGCAAATCCCAGTATAATTCAGAAAAGGTAGAGAGCATATTGTTCCTTCTCTGGGCGGGGGAAAAAAAAGAAAAAATGCTTCATAACTCTGATGCACTAATATCTATAACAGAGATGTTCTTAACGATCTTCTGATCCTGGAGAAGATCTGGAAAAGATGAAATAGGCAATGGTTTGGTGTTCGGTGAAATAATTCCAGACTGAACCCCTGATTCTTTCACTGTAAGCAGGGAAAGTAAGGGAGGCTGGCTTCTTACAGAGCTATTTCTTCTACTATACTCCTCCCAGTGCTTCCAGCTCCCTCCCTTTACCATGCCCTGGGCATGTGCCAGAGGTGGTTTGGCTACTCCCAAACCAGGCAGGTACTAATGGGTGGCCCAGACTACTCTGCTGGTCAGGCCAGCTGGCTGATGCATCCCACAGTTAATGAAGATGCTAATTTGGTTTTCTCTTTGCTCCACCACTGACAACCTCTAGGTCCTTACTGTCTTTGTATTATTTGTTTGATATTGATTTATGGGTACAAAAGTGATTAGGATGGAACTAATTGGCAGGTTGTGGTCATAAAAAGCCTTGCTTTCTTAGGAAACTGGGACAAATTTTTGTTGTTTATTAGAGTTGGTTGAAATTTTCCAAATGTTAGTAGCTGATGAGAGAGGGGAAGGGGGCGGGTGAGGGAAGTCAACACCATCTCTCTGATTTTTGCCTTCCTGAATTTTAATTGCTATGTTATTTGTTTATCACCGGGAATCAGGTAGGCTGTTCTCAAGCAGAACAAGATCTGGTAGTAACCTGCCATATTCACTGAAAAACACAGAGAAAAGGCATAAACCAGGGGGATGAACAGGAAATGATTAGGCATAAAGAAATGTATAATGCGGGTACTGGGAGGTGAAGGATTGTGAAAGGAAGCAAAGCAGGGAAATAAAATGAATAATAGAAAGCCAGGTGTTCTAGACAGAAGAAAGGCACAGACTTGGAAATGGATGTTTGATGGTATTTAAATGTAATATTTTTCCTCTCTATCAGGAATTGAAGGGTTCTCTAGTTTTGTGTGTGGAAAAAATGACAGTCTCTGACAGAGTAGAAAAGAGAGGGTGAGCAAGAGGGAAATGGAGTAGTAATCAGCTTCAAGAGCTGATTCCAGGCAGAGAGTGTCTTAATAGGAGAAGGCACAGAAATGCTTGTGGGATGAGATCAAAGCAAACCAAGCAGAGCTGGCAGAGAATGGCACCAGGTGCCAGGCAAGAAGAGGGAGCTGCTCAGGGCAGTGGACCTGAAGATGGGGAATCTGAAAATCCTGTGGGACGTAGATGACTAATGAGGTTGGTTTAAGAAGCGGGATGAAATGGCCAGAACATCCCATCAAGGAAAGAAGATGAGTTTGGCCATGGCATTTTGGATAAAATGAAGAGGAGCAGTTTGAAACATGAAGCTTACAAAAGATTTTACAGTTGTCAAGGCAGAGGATTATTAAACTGATGGATATTTATTTTGCACTGTCGTGGTTTAGCCCCACTCGGCAACTAAGCAC
>VYZW01033767.1:1089-25401 GCA_013401315.1 Balaeniceps rex
ACATGCAGGGAGCTGGGGGACATGCGTGGAGCCGGGGGGACGTGCAGTGAGCCGGGGGACATACAGGGAGCCGGGGACATGCAGGGAGCCAGGGGGACATGCGGAGAGATGGGGGGACATGCGGGGAGCCGGGGGGACATGCGGAGAGATGGGGGGACATGCAGGGAGCTGGGGGACATGCATGGAGCCGGGGGGACGTGCAGTGAGCCGGGGGACATGCAGGGAGCTGGGGGGGACACACAGGAGCGGCTCTGGTCTGCGGCCGGTGGGTGCCATGCTCCTTTCTTCAGCCTGATCAGAGCACATAACGCTCCCTTATTAAATGCCAGCAGTTATCAGTAAGTGAATGGTCCTACGTGGTTTCAAAGATACAGAAGGTTTTAAAATGCCGCTGACTTGCGTGAGGATTTGGGAAAGCGCTTGGGAATGGCCTCCAAAGCTGCTGCTGGGAGGAGGGAGGCACGTACCCTGCCTGCACGTGGGCACTCACTTTGCGAGGAATTCTGCTGCTCTCCTTTGGGGGGGTGGTGGGATTTTTTAAAGTAACGATTCGAGGTTAAAATATATTTTCCTAACTGTGCCTGTCAGGGAATAAAGGAATTTCACATAGCAAAGATTTATTTCATGAAAAAATTGTCCAACCAAAAGGTGACATCGCATTATCACCATAAAGCACGGTATTTATGTAGAGCTTTGGATGTTCCATCGGTTCAGCACCCTTCTTGGGCAAGCACGGATCTTATGTATGTTTTATATGCAAGAAAAATGACTAAGAGTGGGAGAGAGTTTTACAGATGGCCATCAGGGAAATCAATGGCAGTATCATGATTAAAACCCAAAGCCAAGTGACTCCTCCTGCCCAACCACCGGGCTTCGCTGCCTGCCCCACCTGGGTCAGAGCATCTCACCCTGACTGCCGTGAGCGTTGGAAATATCTTATCACTTTTAGCCATATTATTGACAACTTGCTGTTCTTCAGTTCTATTATTTATGGCAAACAGTGTACTCTGCTGTAAAACCAAACATAAAAACAAAGGCAGTACGTGGCCCGGCTTAAGATGTTTTGCAAATACAGATGAGGTAAGAAAAGCCGTAAAAGCTTTTGAGACCTCTTGGTTTTTCCCCTTTGAATCCATCTGTCATAAAATCTCACAGAAGATAGGATGTGCTGCAAACTCAGAGGTAAAGCTGATGTGCTCCTTGGTGCCGTTGTTTGTGAAATCTCTGACACGTTAGCAATAAATTCAGGTGGTGTGGTCATCCTGGAAGAAGTGAGTTTTTTCCTGGCTTGTATATTGTATGTGGCGTTTGATAAATGCTGCCTTCGGTTTCAGGAAATGCAGAAAAGCGCTGCAGCTGGTCAGGTGCTGCGCTCGAGGAGACGAATAACCAAAATAGCTTGTGTGTGAGGAGACGGAGTCTATCCGAAGCAAAGCAGGGAAATCACTGCTGGCGTGCATCTCCTGCCAGGTGTCAGCTGAAATCAAACTGGCAGAAACATCATGTAGAAAGTTTTTTCAAAAAAACCCACTCTCTGATGAGTGTAAAAACATAGAAAACCTATTTTTTTGTTGTGTTTAGCTGCTAATGGAATCTGTCGTGCTGCTACTAAACGTGCGCGCGGTATCTTTTCCAAACGACGGGTGCAGTCGATCTCGATCGCACGCTTAATTGCGCGATGCAAAGAGGGAGAGAGCGTTGTTTTCCTGCGGAAATCTGGTTTTGCCTTTGCTGTTCGTGTTTTTTCCAGCAGGAGTTAACAACTGTGTGACGTGCTTGGGACTGCAGAGGGGTTTGAGGAACTAAATATGGTTGAAGCCTTTCAGGGAGGGATGGAAGGGCCGTGCAAGCCACCGGTCTGAGACGGCTCAGAACAAGTCAGAAATGTATTTTCTTCACTTGTCGCCAAACAGCCGGTTTTTGACCGTAAGCATCCTCTCGGCGTGGGGGTAAGCCAAAGGGGTGTCCAGCAGCAGCGGTAGCACAACTCTGAGTTGCCAGAGCTTGTTTTAAAATACATGATATTCTCTTCTTGTGCAAAATTGAAGAGAATTCGTTTTAGAGCGCTGCACCGGGCATTAAAGGGACTCCTAGTCGGCACTAACTGAATTCCTTGAATTCTCACACGGAAATAGAACGTATAGATTGGATGATGAGTAGTGATGCATTGTCAAAAAAATTCATACACCCTTTTATTTTTCTTAATTCAGCTTTTGGTAACTTCATTTAATATATAAACTCCATGGTCTGATCCGTCTCCAATTCATACTTTCTTGTCTAGCGCATTTTATTGATTACAACTCTTTGTAATTGTTTGTTTTGGTTAGATAGTAGAGGACAATTCAGCATGAAGAAAACTAATTTTCCTATTTCACGTGATTTTGGTTTTGCTTTTTTGTTTCTTGTAGTTTTTAAATGAATTCTAGAAAATAGCTGTAACAATATGGAGAGAAAGAAAGGCTGCAGTAAACATTGATCTTTACAGTGTAATAATTTATGGTACCAACCTAATAAGTGGTGTGACATAAGCAGTTCACCATCCATTTATCATGCGTTGATAGTTTGGTACCCTAATTTTTAACAGCACTGCTCGCTTTGACATAATAAAGGACCTGCCAACGTTCCCATTAAACCCACGAGGCTTTAGGAGTTTCTGCTTTGGCTATAAATATCAGTATTTGTAATCTATGAATTATTATGCAGAGTAGCAATCTATGAATGACTTATTCCAGAACCTATAAAGAAAATAAGACTTTGACATTTTTGAACTTCAAGAGGACATCTTCCTCTTTCCTGAAGAAAAGGCTTATGAATACTTTTAATTACGTCCACCATAAAAAGTTTACAAACTAAGAGACAGTTCCTGAACCAAAATAAATCACTTTAATTCCACAGATGGCAAGAAGGAGACAGCAATTTACATTAAAAGGTTCTGATGAGAGTTGTCTTGAGCTGTAGCTTGCTGGCATAATAGCTTCAGGCTAATCACATATACTTCCAGTAGCTGGAGTGTGGTTACGGTCAGGGAAATGAATGTACAAAAATAGCATTTGAGCTTCCATGTTGCTCTCAACAGTCCCATCTCAAGGACTTCCCAGTCCGTTTTGGTCAGCGTAGAGGTCACATCGGAGCCTGGTGACTGCAAGCCTTTCAACTGGGCTGCAGATAATAACGTCAAGTCAAATTATTTCTGCTTCTCGCATCACCTTCTTCGGATTTAAAAAATGCTATAAAGCAGAATAAACCCCCTGACATTCCCTAGCTGTCTGACCACCGTGCCGTCCATACGAAGCCTAGCTTGCCAGAGGAATAATACAGAAACATGTTTCAAATAGTTACGACCGATATCCAGGTTCTCCATACTTGCTTTTCCTAGTGAAATCCACTTCAAATAAGGTGCGTGTTAATAATTTCAAACATATGGCTGCTGTAGGTACCAGGTTCTTTGAATGCTTCAACTTTTGCAGAATATCACTGGGACACAGTTCTGCGAATTCAGTGCTCGGTGTTAGGTACCAAGCTCATTTAGCCGTTGTGGACATCCTTATGGCAGTGTTTTACGGCTTGGGGAAGTGTGCGGAGGCAGGGGGGATGGCCTCACTGAATGCTTTGAAAATAGTCTTCATCTATAGAGTTTGTTTTAATAAAAGTAGCTATGGGAGAAAATATACTCATTGTTTCCACAGACAGCCCCCAGCATCATCATTAACAAGGTGGGATGAAGGTCCCTCACCGTGGTAAGCCCATGCCAGTGTATGGGCTCATCACACGCTGGGTGCTTGGAGGCCAAGTGGGAAAGAGCAGGCATGGGGACGGAGCAGGCACAGAGCTCTCGTACAAAGATGACGTTACTAGACATCTAGACTAGGTTAGAGTGCAGTCTGTTCCTAAAATGTTTTTCAACTTCTTAGCCTGAAGCCTATGTCCTTAATTCCATTCTTTCTGGAAAATATATAAATAACTCTAATGACTAAAGTCTCTGAAACTGCTTCACCTTTTGATTTTGCTGGTTCAAGATCACATAAAAAGAGAGACATGGAAAACAGAAATTGTGGATAATGGGATAATAGTGGAAAAAGAAGTTAACTGGTGTGTTAAATTCTATTTATATCTGCAGTTTCTAAGAAATTGCAATAAAAAGGGTTTGTGATTATGTTTGGTTTATCTTAGGTTGTAGGGGTTTAATGTACCATCTATAAGTAGTTAAACATTTTTCTTGTGACGTATGATCTCCATGTTGATACTTGATTACCGTAGATCACTTAGAAATGGGAAAGGGAACTGTGAAATTTAAAAACAAATTACCATTTGGTTTTTTTTTCAGTAGCTGGCTCATTTAAAAGCTCCATTTTTAGTGAGAAATAATGACTTGCTTTATTTAGAGAATATTTAAAATGCTCTTGAGGTATCTATTGACTATCTCGACATAGCGGATAAATCAGTAGCAGATTCAAACTTAGTTCTGCACTGCTATATACTACAGTACGTTCTATATCATGGTGCGTGCCATACGTCCCTTGCACACTTGCACGTTAGACACGGAGGAAGAGACAGAGTCTGTTCTCAAAGCTGTTTCTGACATACGATCGTTCTTACCCCCTGAAAACCTGCCAGGATTTGTCTTTGAAGTACAAAGTTGGTGTGCTTGTGGATGATCTCTGGTAGGCCGACGATGATAGTTTTTATGGTGTTTTTCTCTTTCGGTGTTGTAAATGAATTATTTATATATCCAAAAGTAATTAGGAGAGAGGGGGTTGTTCATCTGAATTTTAAACTAATTAAAATGACCTAATTCCTGTCAAAAATAACTAGGATAAAACCTGCACTCCCTAAGCAACTCTTTCAAGATGGAAAACTGGGCACCAGGGTCTGGGTGCTGGAGCTGCTCCGGGTGAGCAGCCACCCTGCGTGGGTAGCTGCAACCGCACAGCGGCTGGTACCCAAACCGTATGTGCTCTGTGATGCCAGAATCATTAAGCTGCTTGCTTTGTTAACTAAAAGATGCGTTTTTAGTCCAGTCAGTTAACTTCATGCCTTCCCAAATTAACCAGGTCCTTACTGGAATTAATGGGAACATTTCCATCGCAACAAGCGTTTTCTTTAACGCGTTGCTGCAAGCCACCGCTGCTGGCGGTCCCCTCGTCCTGCTGGCGTTGCCTGGCATCACTTACGCATCGCCTGTAGCCTCTGGTGGGATTCATCTGCCCAAGGAAAGGGCTTGCCAGCCTTTGGAATGGCAGTGAACTGATCAGGTGGTGCTGGGTTTTTTTCTTCTACAAACGTAACTATGAGCATTCACTGAAACTTTCCCCAAAACGGTGTTTGGCAAACAGCTGCGTCTTTGCTTCAGAAAACAGTTTTGTTTTAAGCTGAAATTAATGAACTCATCTCCTTGTGTGAGCAGACCTATAGGGCTAATTCAAGCCAGCTGGCTTTGTGAGGAATACACAAGAGCTTCGTTGCTTTTATTGTTAGAGAACATTAGTTAGGTTATGTTAAAAAAAAAAAGAAGAGAGAGAGAGAGAGAGAAAGGCAACAGCAGTGAGGATAACAGACAGTCTATCACTGGTATGATGGCAAATACCAGCGTGGCAGGCTCTTCTGTCTGCATTAACCGCCAGCATTATGTAATATTTTATCTTCTTTGGCCTTGGACCTTGTTATTCAGAATAACATATAATAATAAAGGAGCATTTTGAGTGATTTTGTTAGAAATACATCAGACTGTCTAACAGTCTGGTGGCATCAATAATTCCCTATTAAGGCCTCTACACCCATTATGGTTTGTGCTTTTACTTTTTTTTCTAAGTTAGTTTCCAGGCAACCAGTAAGAACTGAATTACATTAAGCTATTAATTCAGGACTGCACGCCAGCTCCGGGTTCTGCAGCCGATTTGTTCCTCTCGCATACAAGTTTCCTCATAAAAACCTTTTTATTGGTTTAATCTTCAGTGGTACCCAGCCCCGAGAATTGATTTTAAAATGGCAGTGCCTGTACTTGATTTTTGGTTCTTGTTTGGTTTTTTAATGCTTGCTGGTGATGTGTAACGAAGCAGAGGTCTGTGAGGAAGGTTTGGTGTTAGCCACCATAAATATATACTGCTATCTAGCAGTGTAGTCTTCAACACCGCATAATATGTTGGCTCATATCAAGATCTGAATTAAGAAGATTCTTGTGATTGATTTCCTCATGGGGTGCAAATTGGAAGACTGGTTATTAAGAAAGTTTAACGTGTAGGACCTCTCTATCCAGTGGAGAAGTGTGCTGGCCTTCCTCGGCTGCTATTGCAACCCCCCAAAAATTCAGAAATGTCGTGTGCAGCGCTGCAACGCGGGATGCGGGATGCGACGGCCCGGCAGGCAGCGTGGCACAAACAGCATTGCTCCGCTTGTGATCTCGCAGCCCTGAGCGCCTACTCTGGCCATTAACTGCAAATTCTGCTCTAGCCTTTCGTTGAAGAAAACTAGAAAATACAGAGTTTTGGCTGTATACGTAGTCTGGAAAAATGAAATGTGGGAAATCCTTTCAATGACAGAAAGCTTGATATCAGAACCAGACTATCATTTTTGTAATTTGAACCCAAACAGGCAGACACTATGTCAAAGATTCCTTTCCTTCAAGGGAACACATGGATTAAGGATGCAGTTTATTAATTAACACTTGTATGGAAAGCGCATGTACATCAATAATGCGAAAATAAAGAAGAAGCAGTAATGAGACATAACCGCCCCTAGCGTGACATGAAAAACTTTGCAGATATTAAAAAGGAGTAATTTTGGTGTTATGCTCCGTTGTTAAATGAAGGTAGCGCCGGTGAAGGGAACTAGACTGGCAGCTTGATAATGAACTTCTCTGCTTGTTCCCTGAAGAAGGTCAGAGAGGCTGAGCTTGCCGGCTTTCCTCCCAGGCTCAGCTGAAAGGAGATACCTAGAGGTGGGACAGAAATTTGGGGATGAAATTGCAGTTGTGCCTAATAATTATGATTTATGCGTTATGAAACCCAACCTGTATGCTCTATTGAGCTATCATATGTTTTATCCAAAAGGTCAGAAAGGTCATTATCCGTTCCACAACCTACATTCACCAGGGCCAAACTCAGAGACTTCTGCCATCCAGGTATTTGGACTGTCTTAGTCTCAGTCTTTGTACCGGTGTCAGTGAGTTGTGGAGGTCTAGGGCACTGAAAAAGTTGTGCTGATGATGTTTGGTGAAGCTACAATTAGAATAATGAGTCTGAATTAAAAGAATTTGTCTTTATCCTCAGCCAAAAAATAACAAAAAATTATAATAAATAAATATAATACTATATAAGACTGAAAACAAAACACCAAGACAAAGGCCATTTCGGATAAAGATACCATGGCTTTTGTAAAATAGTTGGCTTAGGATGGAATTTTAAAAATGGTCTTTTTTTTTTTTAAATGAACTACAGTTTTGAGCTGTTTCCAGTTTCTGTCTTTTAGAGATGTGTGATGTGAGTCTGAATCACAGAGGTGACAAAGTCGGACCACAAAAGATAGCCACGTCTTCATAAAGCTTCACCTGAAAAACAAAATAATTAAAGGTCTGCTGCTCATGAGCAGAGCGTATAACATATGCTCTTCCCCGTTGTAAGAAGCCATGAGAACTCGTATAGCTAAAAAGGTTTTTTATGCCTCATCGGTTGCTCAGATCTCCTGGAACAATTATAATCACCAGATGAAGTGTTCTTCCCCCCTTTACATTTATCACTCGAATGAAGAGTGTGTTGCCATCCTGAGGGTCTGTGGTTCTATCAGCACATCCAGAAAAACCCCGTGGTCAACATGTTGAATCTAATCCCGTTCTCCGTTTCTGGGACATACTTTATTAAACATTTTCATCACTTTCAACTGTGCATTCATACCTCAACAGATTTATATCTTTAATTAGGGGAATTGTTATTTACCAGCAGACACAAAGCTGGTAAAACGACACCTTTCAGCAGCATAATTCAAATGTCATGAGTTATCACCAGTTCCAGATTAATAGCACAGTTATTTCTTTTGCTACAGGTTAGGAACATGCCTCCTGTCAGAAACCTTTGGAAACCGTTCAGAAACACCGGGCAACAACTATTTGCGATTGTCCAGCTAAAGAAAATCAGATGTATATGAAGGAAAGTGATCCCTCTCCAAGATCTACGTTCAGTAATGAGGTATTTTTATTTGACAAAGTCTCTAACAGATGGTGTTTCTAAATTTTGAATATTAGGGCTGTTTTTGAGAGAGGCCTCCGCGCAGTCTGATGTATTGCAGATGAGATTTTGCATTTAAGCTACGGCTAAGAGCTGATTACGCTGCCACTCCTGATTGCACGAAGGCACCAGCTCCCAGCGTGGAAGCCACAACGCAGGTGGCTGCACGGTGACACCCCTCGTGTCTGCAGCCACTGCCACCAAAAGTGCCGCCCCCGGGTAGGGGGGTCCTATCGATGACACCTGGAAGATGTAGGTGGGTTAAATAAATGAGCTGTTTATTGTGCGCGCTTTGCAAAAGGTATCGTCGTGTATCCTAGCAGTTTCTTGCCCATTGTTACGTGAGACTGTTTTAGTCGGTCACTGGAAGGTCTGCGCTCAACACCGCCACCTTTATCAGCCGATTTTCTAATCTCATGAAAAGAAACTCATTAATTTGAGAGGCTATGCTTTCCATAAATCCATGCCGCCCTGGCAGTAAGAAGCAGACAATGGTGATGCCAACCAAGTCTAACCAACAGCCTTGTTGTTCCCCGGGGCTGAAAAACTGGAAAAGACCAGTTTTTTACCAAATCCAGTGCCACGGGTGCCGTCACAGCATGGCCAGTTTACCAGACATCATCCCTTTGACCAGCCGCCTGTGCCTCCGTTGCTCCAGCAGGAAGGCTTGGTCTTCTGATGGCGAGAAACTTCCCGCGCTCTCCCCTACGCTTGTTCAAACCCCGTTCATACTCGTTTGTTCAGTGGTAACAGTGGTCGCTTCTGCTAAGCTGTTCAAACCCTTTGGTCTGCTTTTGTAAACACTCTTTTATCTTTTGAAAATAGTGGTAAGACATTTTCTTTGTTTCACTCCTGGAGATCTTTTCCAGTATCAGAGCGTGTTCCTAGTTGTTCGGTCATTTCATGAATATGAAACACATACGGACGGCATTTTCATAGTTTCATCTATTTTCTCCATAAGCAATACGAGACGGTGGGGTTTTTGACGTGGCAACGCAAGCGATCTAGATTAAGGGTGACTATGCACATGTAATTCAAGAGAGTAGCTTTGGGGAAACACCAGCTAGGGGAAGGGAAAGAAGAGAAATTTGAATTCAGTTGGATTTTAGTAACTTCAGATTGGTTTTGAATCATATTTACATGCTTTTCTATTTCTCATATGTTTGCAAGTTTTATTGCTATAGTTCTAAGTGTCTTGGAGCTATGTGAATTAGCGGATATGTTATTACTGAGCAGAAGATGAACTGCGTTAGCAAGAAATGAGATTGTTCCCCAGAGTCCCACACAGGAAAACCTGGAACCAAACCCAGGTCCCAGGAGACACAGAATGGCCCCAAAACGTATGGCATTATGGGCCAGGAACCGCCAACAGGAAGCTCAACTCAAGTTTTAGACTCAATTAGCATGAAGAATGCTGATGGAAATAGGTACATTTTAGGCAAAATGCTCCCTGCCTCTCGCAGAGACCCAGGAGCTTTGCAGCTTTCTCTCTATTGCTTCCAGCGGTGGCTAAATGTGAGAATTTTGTGCAGTTTCAGATTGAGAATGAAAGTGAGAAATCATTTAACACCCAGAGCTCCAACAGGAGCATCAGCAGGAGCTGGATTGATGGAAATGCCCAAAATTGATGGTGGTTTTAGGGTGGTTGTTTTCATTGTTGGTTGTAACCTTCCTGTGAATGCTTTTCTAAGTATGTGTTTCAGGAGAAGGCAAAGACTTCTTGCAGGGTGAACCAAATAAGAAATTATGGTTCTTGAATGAGAACTGCATCCATAAAATGAAAGATATGGCGTGACACAGTAAAAATAGGACTGCTGTCCTAAAGTCTTTAGATCTGACGTTAAAAGTAGACTTTGGGGATTAATCATCAAACGATTTTGTCATAGTAATTTGATTCAAGTATTTTTTTTGCTTGTATTGAAGACTTATACAGCCACTCACTGTCAATTAAATAATTTCAAATAATGCAGCTGCTGAACTTGCCTGGTTTAGCTATTGGCTTTCCAGCATTTGGCCTTTTGCTGGGTAATATCTGCTTCTTCACGGTCCTGCTTCCCCACCACAGCCATGCTGTCCGGAGGCCTCTCCTCTACAAGCATGAGAGGGTGCAGTTGCTTCCTCTGTCTGTAAATACACAGAATCTGGCCCACCGGGGAATTTAATCTTCTCCAAGCACCACCCCTGCACTCCTATGTGCGTTTGAGGTCTGGAGCACTCCCAACGCACCGCAAGGTTGGCTGCAAAGGCACAACAAAATGACCAGGTAAAGGGGTTGACTAAAGACTTGAGATCCTGCTGATAAACCCAACGTGGAGGACCTGGACACCAAAGGCAAAGGTGGAGGTGGAGCAGGTCTGTTTCCCACAAGGATTGTACTAACAGCCATTTTTTCCTTCTCCTGATTTTTAGACTGTGTTCCTTAGATGTGAAAAATACCAGAATTGTATTGGTACAGATATGGAAAATCAACTCCAAAATACTTTGATCTAGAGAATTCGAGCTTAGTGGGAATTAAGGAGGAGAAGTTTCAAGTAATTTATGTTTGAAATGCCTTCATAACTTTTGCTTCATAAAAAAAGAGCACGATATAAAACGATAGTAAAAATTCATATTTTGGAAATGGACATTCTCCTTTCTGGCAATAAAAAGTAAAGGTAATTTGCTCTATTTCAAAAAGATTGTTAGTAGTTACTGTGATTTCAAACGATGTAGCTTTAATGCTCAACACATCTTAATCTTGCCGACTATAAAACATTCCTTTGGTGGTAAGTTGATGATCTATGGGTCTGAATCAGAATTCATGTTTGGAATTAATGTCTTGGTTAAAAAGGAAAAAAACCTCATGCAAACTCACGTGGCTTCCTACAAGCCAGAGGCCGGTCGGCAGTCTTGTCTGCCTTGTCAGAGCCACGGAGAAAGCTTTGCCCTTTGGAAACCCGGGCAGCTGGGAGTTACCGCTGTTGATGTGGGACTTCCTTACGTAATATACTTGCTATTGAAACGCCTAAGTGTAAATGTACAAGTTAAGAAGAAAATGCAAGAAGAAACACAAGAGGGGTTTTTGCCCTCCTTAAGTGCTTCCATGGGTTTGCCTGTCTTTTACTTGTTCCTCTTTCCTCCAAAATCCCATTTTTTCTTTTTGTTCCTCAAAGAGAATGAAAAGGAAAGTTGCTAATGAATTAAAAACCAAGAAAAGCTAATGGTTTTTGCCCAGGACACTGATTTTTCTTCATGTTTGTGGCAGAACTAGAAATGGAGTCCACACTGTGAGTCTCCAGCCAGCGCTGCCTCGCACTCCTCAGCCATCCCCCAATTAAATTAACCGTCCGAAATTAACATACGTTCCAGCATCGCTCTTTTAATTTCATTTTCTGTTTCTCCAAACTGAATTGCCTTTAATAAAAACCTTATAAAAAGAGGATTTATTCTTGACTACTAATGCCAATCCTGAGCCGCCATTTATATGTTTTAAAATTTTCAATTTGATTTAGCCAGAGTTATACCCTAAGTTAATGGAGAAAGCAGAGTAGGGATATAAGAAAACTTCTGAACTTATAGATAATGCAGAACACTGTCAAGGTAAGTAATTAAAGAGAAAGAAGAAAAACTCTCCTATTTTAATTCAAAAATAAATGATGGGGAAACTGGTACTGCTGCATGAACATTTCATTTCCCAGTAGTAAAAGCTTGTTTGTATCTGGGTCAAGAGAAAAAAAAAGTTGCTAAAATTAAGCAACACTTCGAAGTTTGGATTTATTACATGAGTGAGGTTCAATGAGAAATACTGACTCGTCATACGGTGCAAAGGATGTTTTCCTAATGGGATGGTGAGTTTGTGTTTGATTTTTTTCTTAAATATTTCCAAGAAAATTAACCCCCGTGTTTTGGTCCTGTAAATATCCACATCAGTTTTTCATCTTTTGTTAGAAGGATTAATGAGTGTAAATATTTCCTGAATTGAATCCATGACCCCCAGGCTGGATATACGGAGAGGTTTGACAGGGACCTTGTCGCTGGAAAGGAGCGCTCGTATTCAAACTGCAGAGTGGAAGCTCTATGCTGTGTATTTCTAATAGAACTACATGGAGAAAAAATGGTTCCATTACAGACCTTTTGTGCTGAAACGCACCAAATGTCTGAGCAAGAGACGTTCTTTTCAACTGGGGGGCAGTGTCCCAAAGTATCTCCTGATACCGTGTACCCGATAGTGCCTTTTGGGCTGACGTGGGTCTCGTTTCTCCTTGTATCTGCCTTTGCTTCGGTGAGAACGTGCTCGCAACGTTCTCACCGAAGCTTTTGTTAATCGGGTCTGATGCTATGTCCCTTGCTGGGATTGCTTAGCTTTATATTTGTCATTTTATATCCATGGAAGTTTGTAAAAAAACTCTTCACTTTTGCAAGATCTTATTGAAATAGCTGTTTAAAGAGGTAATTAAGACTACACTGCAGCGGAGCTCAGCGTCCCTTCCTAAATGTGTTGTATGCACATCTGGTAAAATGTCCTTACTTAAAGAATTCAGAATCCCGGGGTAAAATCTGCACCAAAATTTTGGGTTTGAATTTGGTTGGTTTATGAGCTGTGTATTACTAAGTGTCATCCGTTCATCAGTGGCACATGTCAAAGGCCCAGCTTTTCAAACAAATTCAGCGTTTCCCACCTGACGGTAAGCAGTGAGGGCAATGTAGAGGGATCTTCAAAAGGCCCTACGTGCCCCAATTCCCTTGGTTTGGAATGGGTTTATATGCTTTATTAGTCAGAAATGCCATCATACTTTGTACCATCCATGTTTGTGTGGAAGCCCTCAAAAATCTCAGCTCCAATTTTTTTCCCTTCTCAAAGCTGTCTTGTGAATAACAAAACCCACATTGTTCTTGTGTGTTCTGAAATTATTTCATGTCATCTTCTTATGGGGAAAAAAAAAATACAGCTTCTCTCACTTAGCACCCTTTGGGACAGCAACTGCAGATGAAGAGCAAGCAATCAACATGTCAGGATAAAATTAGATTGCCACAGAGTACAAGGTTTGATCCAATATCTGTATCAGATTTGGTTTTCAGCTGTGCACATCACAATAAAATAATACTTGCTGAAGTTGTTCGGCACGAAGCAGTTCTAAAAGTACGCAATGCTTCTCATCTGTGCGCACGTTGGGAAAAGGGTGGGGGGTATGAAATCAAGTATTTTGCACTATTACCTCAATATTTAATTATAGTTACAAATAAGAAATTGCTACAAGACTTGGCACTTTCACTGTGTTCCCGTGCCTCAGAGGGAGATCGTGTGTGTATTTAGCAGAGGACAGTGATGGAGTTACCAGGGAGCGGTGCCCACAGAAGTGGTCTCCTGGAGCTCGGGGCTGTATTTTATAAGCAAATCTCCCAACTGTCTCCGTTTACCATGCTCTGCTTTCCACTGGGGCATGGTTTTGAAGTGAGGAAATGGATTAACTTTGGTTGAACGACGTGGGAGATGGGCTCCAGCAGCATCCCTAGCACGATCTGCTGGCATCCAGTCCAGAGCAGAGCCAGCCCAAAGCAAACCTCCTGAGCCAGGTAGAGCTGGGTCCTCAGCCAGGACCTTCACTCTACAGCCCCGGTCCTGCGTGCTAACGTGGCCATAGTCCTTACAGACAGCTCCGATGAGGCCGGGGGCTGCCCAGCATCTGGATTACAGCTTGCACATAAAGCACCTACGTTTTGACATCTTTCTTTTTTCAATGAAATGCCCTAATAACGGCAAGAAATAATAACATTTGCTTCCATTTTGTTGTAAAAAAATAGTGAAAATATTTAAAATGTTCATTCAAAAATGTTTGGTTTGGGCCAGAAAAAGTGTTTTGGTGAACTTGAAGCATCTAACAAAACGGAATTGCCAGCAAGTTGGAAAATGACAGCTACGTGCGGGCACAACCGACTCTGTCCATGCCGCGTTAAATGAAAGCTGCAGCCTTTTTCTAACTGTTTGTACAGCTTCCACTGGGTTTCTGGTTAGCAATAATTGCCTGTCAAACCCAGTCATCAGGATACCTGAAGTCTGGCTGGGACTTCTGTGAAGGTATTGAGCCAGCGCCCGTATTTAACCCCGGGCCATTGCAATTTGTACCGAGTCGAATCTTCAGCCATAGTAATGCCGTTCAGCTGCACCGATAATGGCAAAGTCATTGATTTGAACTAATTGAGGATAAAATCCATTTTCTCTTAGGTGTAGAAATATTGATACGCGCGCACAGTCTTTTCATAACGCTTGTGGCCCAGTTCATCTGTTTCAGGAATTTAACCTGGTTCTGCTTGTACCCAGCTATAGGATTCGTATTATGAGACCGCAAGGATGTCCTCTGTCCTTACATTATTTAATTCTTCAAGCCTGCTCCCACTGCTCTGTCAATACCTTTCAAATTAATGGCCCAATCTTTTAAATTAATGAGTTTTCATCGACCTCAGTGGAAGTGGATCAGCCCCGAGACTATCAGCACACGCAGCTGTCCTCATCAGTGCTTCATCTAAAAGTAGTTCACCTACTTTCACACGCCAGCCCGGCACCTTGGAGCGCTTTGTCTGAAGCCGTGCCACTCGGAGCTCATTAAAGCAGCCATACATGTCCCGCTGCTCCAGATGGAGAGGGTTTTAATAAAGAAATTGTTGGGTTTGTTCTGCAGTAACTCCAAGTTATTTTGGGTTCCTTTCTATACTCGTTGAGCTCAAGCAACTGGTCTAGAAAGCTCTTATTAGCCCAGGATTTCCTGAGAGAGGAAATGTAGCACCTGCATTTTCCAAATCCCTAAATGAGGTTTGAAGAATCTCATTTCAATAACAACAGTAACAACGCATCCCAAACAAAAATATGTTATCGGAGCAGCTCATAGGTGATGGAGATGTTTCCAGACACTGTAAATTTTTTTTTTTTTTCTGTGGAAAATGCAGCGAGTCTTGAAGCGGGAGCGCTCTGAAACTGCTAGGCTGTCATTTGGGATGCAGAAATCTCAGTATTTGAAGATCCATTATGAGCACAGCCTGGAGTACATCTTGATTTTCTTTAAAAGTGCTTTCAAATGGCTGTCATGGACAATTGCTAGGACACAGGAGAGGAAGAGGGGGAAAGGACTGGGAAGAAGGTTGCTCTGCAGTGGGTAGACCCCGAACTAAACCCCATGGCCCCAGACCACGCTCCCACCTGTGGAAGTGCCTTGGAGAGGCTTTGCCCTGCGCTGGCTTCCTCAGGGGCAGAGCAGCCATCCCACCGGCCTCAGGGCTCCTCCAGCCCCGTACGGTGACATTGCGTTGAACTTGACCCACGTCAGGGACCCAGCTCCCTCTGTGCCACGGCAAACTTCAGCAGGACGGGCTGGGTGCAGGCTGTGATGCGGCATGGCAAAGCATGACCCAGCTGCTGACCTCGCTGGAGAGTAACGCCAGGGTCTGGTGACCCGCAGGGTGAATATTGCGCGAGGTGAAGCTAAGGGAAAGAGTCACTTTGAAAGGGACTATAATAGGGCATAAAAGAAAGTCATGATTAACTACCAACAAAGGGGGAAAAGTCATGAATGCCTAATACTCAGTCTATCAAAGCAAATGAATAAAGGTAAAAATCTATAACATAAAACCGCATCAACAGAAAAGTATCTGAGATCATTACCGGGGAGACCGGATCGTCAATGTATTTTGCCGGAGTTTGCTTGCTGTTGTACCCAGAGATAAAATCTTGCGTAGACCAGACTTGCTACAAAATGAATTGGGAGAGACATCAAGGGAATAAACAAAATAGATGAGGAAAAGGTCTGCAATCTTAGAAAAAGTGTAAAGCCATGAAGAGACCTTAAAAAACCCCCTAATTTACAAAGAGCACTCCTGATTTCTGTCGTAAAATGTTCCAAAACAATCTCATGACTCAATTTCTGCAGCCAAGGAGGGAGAATTACATAAGATTCTTGCTGTTTGCTTTATTTTATGCTTAACTCATGTTCTCAATGATTCATTATCAAGATTTGTCAGGACTAATTAAGAAGAGTGCCAGCTGTGATAGCGTTTGATATCACGGCACCTTGCTCAGTGGGGACGCAACCGAGCTAGCTCGTTGCGTAGAATTAGCTAATAGCAACCAGTGATTTAGTGGCTTGCTGCGAACTGTGGCCTGAGCTGTTACAAAGGCGGAGGTATTTAGCAGCCCCTGCGGATAAGTTGCTTTTTTACATGAAATTGAGTTTTCTGTAACTCTCTGTTAAAGCGAAGAAACAAACAACAAAATTTATTAAATTACACGGATGATTTTCTTTCCTGTGGTAAGCCACCTCTCTTTATTTGAATAAAAATCATTAAATTCAAAAAAGGACACAGTTTTAAATTCAGGAAGGTAAGAGTTATATTCGGTCATGACTTTGTGCCTGAGTTTTTAATTCTGGTGTGAACTGTCCGGTGGGCTCATAAACTGCTGGAAGTAGTTTACAAAGAAAACCTTTCTGACCCATATTTTATACAGGCAAAGTCATCCATCACGTAATCTATGCACAGTTCTGCACACGCCACTACCAAACAAAGAGGAATTGATTTCTGGGCAGCAATGGCAAAATTTCAGAGACTCATTTACAGGGGTGTGAGCGGGGTGGGGTCTGGCGGCACCGTGGCGGCTCCGGCTCTGCCCAACCCAACGCATTCGGCTTTGCCCCGGCAGTGCCCGGGCTGCCAGCTGCAGCGTGGAACATGTGGGAGCCCCGCTCAGCGCAGGCGGAGAGCATCCCGCTCTTAGAAACGAGATTACAGAAAGCAAGTCTTAAAAAAAACCCCAAACAAAACTCAAACCTGGCACCTAAAATCAATGGTATTTTTATCTCAATCGCTCTGAGCCTGTTGACCAGTAGCCCTTCTGTAAACAGGGATAATGATACCACTTATCTCGTGAAAATAAATTACTGTTTTTGAAACACTCAGGCACTGTAGTGATGATCAAGATAGAAAAGCCCAGGAAAAAGTTATTAATTCTGACTCAGTACACGGCGAGTGCTCTGTGGTAGGAGTCTTGGGGACACACGCTGAAGGCTGAGGATAAAGCAACGTATTGAATAACTGTTGATTAAGTGAGCGCTGCCTATTCTGTGAGCTGAATGAGGTAGGGGCTTGGCAGAAAATAAAGGGATATTTGATCGTTTAATTAAAGGCTACGTCATAACATGTGCAGAACGGGCTGAGGAAGCAATCACGGTTCTGGCATCTTCAATGGTGGATGCTGCATACTTAATGTTGCTTCTTAAGTGGGCGTCGTGGCTTTTTCAGGGAAATACTCAAACAGAAGGCTGGAAGGAAGAGGATGCCTGCAACTTCAGCGCGAGAAAAATCCCCTCTTCTCTCCTCTCGTTACGTCTCAGCTGCCCTGGAGCATCTCAGCAGCCTGGCCTCAGGTCGCTGGGGGCGTGGAGGGCACGGTCCCGCCGTAGCCAAGTCGCGATGCCTTTCCCGGCTCTGTCGGGATGTCCAGGTGATGGCGAGGCTGGTTTTGTTCACACGTGCGCACTGCACGCCCGGCGCTGCTCGGCGCGAGGAGCACGCTCGCTGTGCACCGATGTGTTGTGTGCTGGGCTCTGAAGGGGACCAAATGCCATGACCTAATCGGGGGGGGGCTGGTACAAATGTTACCAGTTAAAGGTATTTTTCAGAAAAATTCTTCTCAGAAACAGATGAAGCCTTTTGTGTCTGAATTCTTTTGAAAAAAAAAATATCAGTCAAATAATTTTAAAGAATTTTTGCTTAAAATTCGGCAAAGCTGTAAAGAACAGAAACGGGCGCTAATGGCTGGGAGGAAAAAGCCTCTCCAGAGCATCCCGAGTGATTCCGTCAGCCCAGCCTGCAGCTTTAATGCCACTTTGTCCCTTAGAAAACTCCAGGCACCGCAGACAGCCAGGGAGGAGGGGAACTGCCTGCACTGGCTGGATCAGTGTATGGTCTGACATTACAAAACTATTATTATTTCGAGAAAGCCGTCTTATTTAATTATCGCGAATGTGCAATTCCTTCATTTTTAATTCAGCATTGGAGGAGATGTTCCAAGCATTAAGTGAATCAAAATTTTCTTAGTAAATCAGAAACCAAGAGAATGGTAAGTGTTTGAAAAGAAAAAGTTATTGTTCTCTGTGGATTGCAGTGATTTTAATGATTTGGCTGAAGTGCCCATCTAATAGAGCTGCCTATTTGAAATATTTGTGATCTCAAAGGAACAGTTTTAAAGTGTCTCCGGCGTAATTGATTGATCCATTCCTCTCAAATGCTTGGATGGCTTTCAAAGCCAGGGGACAGGTATTGATGGGGCTTCGAGGGGGATGTGTGTTTTACATGGTCTGGTGGGAAAAACGCCTCAAGTCTCCTCCTGTACCGAAGGCAGAGGTGGCTGAAATACTGCGAGTGCCCGGTCGGAAAGTGGGAATGGCTCAGAACGGACCCAAAACTCCTTCTCGGGAGGAGCAAGGGCTTTCCTGCCCCGCTGCCTTCCTCTTTCCCTGGCAGTGGGAAAGGTGGTACCCGACCCCTGCTCTGGGACTCCTTTCTCTAAACATGTGCTACGTAGGTGGGATCGTTTCATAACGTTGTGTTTTCCAAAATATAGCAAGTTTGGCTTTAAAACTGAGTGTGTGCTGGTATTCAGAAAAAAATTTATTTCAGTTTTAGTTATTTCTGAAACTGTCTTCCTGATGGAGACAATTAGAGTTTGAAAACCCAGACAAATTCAAATAAAGATCCCAAGACTTATTGAAAATATTTCCCCCTGGTTATCCTGCAGGGTCTACATATTGGTCTGGTGGTATTTTACATAAATAACCTATATGGATGAAAATTACAAAATTCACCTTCTCTGCACTTGTAAAAACTTACGGTGTGATTTTTTTTTTTAATAGCATTATCAAAAATTCTCTTTCCAAGTACTTTGAGCTCCTAATATGCAGGATATGATATACCACAGCGTAAGCTAGGACAAAAATAAGAGCAGTCGCTGTTACTGCACGCTGGCACCTTCTGTTATAGCTGCTCTTTTAGCAACGAGCCCGCTTTCATAGCGGAGATAACTTCTGAAAGGTTTATACCTTGGTAATGAGGGCTCGGAGCTCTCTCGCAGGCGTGGTGAGCGCTCCTCTGTCCCCATGCCTTGCACGTCTCTCCCCCACGGGAGAATTCAGTGGTGGGGATGTGACCCGGGGATGCGACCCAGGGATGCGACCCGGGGATGTGACCCGGGGATGCAACCCGGGGATGTGACCCAGGGATGTGACCCGGGGATGCGACCCGGGGATGTGACCCCCCCACATCCCGCACGCAGAGCAGCGGGTGCTGGCTCCAGACCTGTGCTGTGCCTGCCCCGGTGGGTCACAGAGCACCCGCCATGCTGCACCATGGGCCGGGGAGGGCTCCCTGTGACACAGCACCGCGGGGACCCTCGCACCGCATCAGCTGTGGGGTCCCTCCCACTGGTGGCATCTGCCGGCACTGCGGTGACCTGCCTCCGACACAGCCAGGGAGGGAACCTCTCTGCCAAGGACTTGGGCTGACCACCACACCGAACAGATTGCCTTCAACTTACGGCCAAGGGTTTTCTCGTCATTCCGGAGCGTTTTTTCTTTTTTAAGGAGTAGCAGCCTGTGCACAGGAGGCAGGATCCAGGAGGCGACTGAAAAAGGAAAATAACTGTGCATGTGCAGATTTGTGGATCTTTTCAAGCATCCAAAAAAGATTAATGTTTCTCTCCCGAGCCGCACTGCCTTGGTTGTATACGGGATCGCACTAGTGTGTTGCAACAGAGAATTGGGCCCAGATACTTTGTTTTAGCACAAAGTATTCACTGTGTTTTTTTTTCATAGAATTGGGAACAATCCATAACACATATTTTATATTTACTAACTTAATATGCATTATAAATTATGATTTATTTAGCATTTAGAATATATTTTAATATGGTATAATTTAATAATTTATTATAAAATATAAATATAAAAATAATTTTTATCTTACATAAAGTAAGATCTAGCAAGATTTCCAAGCTACCATATCCTTGAGGAGAATTTGCTGTCCCCTGTCCTCCCTGGAAACCAGAGCCACACTGACACCTTCTCTTTGTAAACAGCAACAGCAAAGCACCGAGTTAAGGATCAGAGTTTTTCACTGGCCTCTGCTCCAAAAATTCATTATTTTCTGAACGCCAGATAAGCAGGAGCTCTGGCTGCTCTCCCAACACTGACTTCACCCAACAAATTAATTGCTTGTACCATGTCCATTACAGTTGTTCAAAATGACCTCCAACTGTGCGCGGCAGCATCATGCTACATTACCAAAATTTGAAATATTGTTTTATTTCTCTTTTCTGCTAGTCCATTGCGCTTTGTTTTGCTTCCACTGGTCGGTTGTAACACGATTTTGTGTTCACCCTGCCAGTTGCCCACATAAAAGCAATGTTTAATTATACAGCATCTTTGAAAGTAGATGCGGGTAATATCCTCCTGTGATGGAAATTGCGTAGCTCCCCTGAAGGATGCCAGCTATGATGCTGATTTCTTTCTGGCAAAATCTTTGCTTATCCAGTAGCAATTTGGCTGAATCCGCTATCTTATTTGACAGACAAGTTGAGAAATGTTTCTGAATATGCTTTTGGATGTGTTTAACCACTGTTTACTTCTAAACAAATTCTCTTGCTAAAAAGATCAGGCTTGGGTTTTGGTTTTAGGGTTTTTTTCTCTTTTTTTTTTTTTTGGGTGAAGTTTTGTTTTCTTTTGTTGGGTTTTTCTGTGAAGCAAACTGTCGCTGGGGGAGATGGAGTGTGGGCAGCGTGTAGGCAGGGGAAGCGTGCCCGTGGGCGATAGGGGCGTGGGTGGGCTTCTGGGTGCCTGGTCCTGCGGCGAGGAGTAATAGTGCTCACGTGCATCAAAAGCCAACGCCGACCTCCCCTGCACATCGTTCTTTGGGTGAGAAAAATAGAAGAGCTTTGTTCTTATCATCGGTGTGAGGGCAGTGCTCCCACGGCTGAACCAGGACATCCAAAGAAAGCGTTCGCCGGGCTCTGGGAACATAGCGAGTGGCTGGGATGTGCTATAATACAAGAACGACTAACTGAGGAGTGACATACAAACCGTCATGTTGAAATGACTTTCCCACCATTCCCATATGCTTCTGCCAACATCGCCACTAAATACATAAAATGCTGTTTTACTGTAATAACATTGCTTTCTGAGAGTCATTTCAGATCAGGGCCACAACTTCACCATGATTTAGCATGCCGTAACTCGCAATGCTCACTGATGGCTTTAAGAGTGGGTGAGTTCGGTTGTGAGTGGACAAAATCTAATTTTTGCTTAGGAACTGCTCGTTGAATCCACTTAGTGTAGCTGTCCTGGTGGGCCGTACGTGAGGAGAGGAGTTTTTTCAGATCCAGTGGGATATGGGCAGCGCAGGTGCGATACGCTCGTGGTGGTATTTAGTCAGCGTTGTCTCACCTCCGGTTATTCAGTAATCCAGACCAAAATGAAATGCTGCTTCGAAGTAAAATGTGGCAGTGACAGATGCACGGGCTATTACATTTAGTTTCTTGTCTCAGAGGGCCGGATTGAATGCACGTAGCTGACTGCACAGAGTGGATGGGGATCAGGTACGATGAAAGGGAGATTACTGGCTGTTTTAAGAGTTAAACTTAAAAAGCAGGAAACTGAGAACTGATAAACAGGTTTTTTTCAGGCAGTGTCCAATTAAACGGTGGTACTCATTACCACGGGAGGCCACTGAAGCCAAGTGCTTAGCAAGAGTGGAAGAGGGACTGGGCGCTTTTATGGATATCAAGAATATCCAGAGTAATGATTGACTATATCAATTTTTGTAATGTAATTAGAATAATTTTTCATGCTTCAGGGCTTAAACCAATTTCTATATGTGAGAGACCAGGATGAGACTTATGGTAGGAACAGATTAAAGACATCTGCCTGCTGCAGAGCTCCTGCCTTTTCTTCTGACACATCTGCTGCTATTCCAAGACAAGATATTGGGCTAGGATGGACCCTGGGTCTGCCTTGATCAGCTGTGTCATTTTCTATGTTGCCTTAGGGAACCTGGTGTGGAATACGTAGACTAATTTTTTAGGTAAAGCAGGGTGTGAGGAAAAGGAGGATGAAGTAGACAGCAGATGGGTTTTCCGTAATTTTGAGAGGACAAACACGTTGAAGGTAACTGCCGATTTGCCCAAATGAAAAAATATAAAAGAGAGGAAGCTTGCAAAATCATGACGTAGCTTCCTGAAAAACAATGAGATTTATTAGAAAAGATGTTTGCATCCCTTCTGAATCTTGAGCACTTAAGGCAAACTTGAGTCATGCTTGCAAACTCTTCTCTACAACCACTAGAGCCAGAGTTTTTTAATAATACTAAATACAGCTTAGATTCTCAAAGAGGAGCTTGAAGTGGGCAAGAGGTAAATAAACGCTGAAGAGCTTACACTTCAACTGCACACGTTCAGATGTAAAAGGGGGATGGAGCCGATGTCACCGAGGAATAGCTGAGAAGGAAATCACCCGCACCGTGCAGCAGATGAACTGACATAGAGCTAAGACACGTGTGGGCATCGTGGGATGGTAAATGGGTGCTGGTTAAGCTGCAGCTGGACTGGCAGAGGCTGGAAGAGGAGTGGGTGTCCGACTCTGGGGCTGCAGGGAGGCAGCAGCCAAGTCGCCAGCATCTGTGCCCCCCCCAGCATGCGTGCGCCCCGTCCTGCCCGTGAACGTTCCACTCTCAGGATGATGGTGGTGGACACGTGCACGTTTGTCGGGAAAGCGTGGCTGTGCTTTCATCCACTGCTGAACACAAATGATAAACAACAAGGCCTGGGCGATGGCACAAGCTGGATCACGATACCCAAATCACAATGAAATAATCTCTTATGATGTTTTCAGTCCACAGAAAAACTAAACTTTGGTCCCAAGCCCCCAAATTATAATTTCTAGTGGAGAACTCCAGCTGCTTTTATTGTTGTTTAAGCTTGTTATGTCCTGGCCCTACTGCAAAATCCTCCAACCTGCTACGTCTGTCCAGTTCTGCTCTGCTCTCCAAACGTCCCCTTCCACCAAGGAACACGCATGTGCCTTCTCTGGTCCTGGTGCTATTGAACAGCACCAGTTGGGGAACCTTGGCTGTAGTAACTGCTCCCAAATACAAGCAGACACAGAGAACCAACGTACAAGGGAAAGGAAAAAAACAGCTGAGAAATATGGTAAGGACACCATTTAAAAAATATAGAGATTCTAAGGTGTTAAAATACCTTGATAACTATTGGAAGGTGTGTCGCTAACCCCTAGCCAGCTCCACCTCAGTCAAGACCTGACCAGCAAAGCCGCTCACTTGTGTCTGCCGGACTAGTCGTGCTGCAACATTTCAGCATTGTGACATAAAATTTGGCTAGGCTGAAGCAGATAAAAACCACCAGTTTTTACTGATGTTTTTTACTGTTACAACAGTAACAGTTGTGTTACTTTGACTTCACTGAAATATAATGTGTTGGAAATTAGGCAATCACTGCAGCTGTCTGTTAGAGAGCAACACTTCAGTGTTGTAGCTGGACTCGGTGGTTGGAACCGCTACACATCAGGTGCTGCTGGTCCAGTGCGCGTTAGGGGCCAAATGATGAGCTGCAGCTACACTTGATCCGGTGTTTATGAGGAAGGAATTAAAGGTTGTCTCCAAAAAATATGCTTGGTCTGGCGGGAACCAGGTGTCAGAGATGTGTTTTGCATCACTATTGAATTGGGAACGTGAGAGGGCAGGGATTCGCTGGTCAGCAGGGAGTGGCAACAGGTGTCATCTCCTTGGATATTATCGTTTGGGGATGAAGGGAACCAAACCAGGATGTTCCGGCATCCTCGAGACCTCGGTGTGCCGAACAAAAGTGGGGATCTTAAAACTGAACAAGATCAGCTGCCATTACTTTGGTTTTGGGAGTACGGGGTTACACCCAAACTCCTCCTACTCCTCGCTGGCTCCCTCGGCATCCCCCTTAGCGGGGGGGAGGATCTCTTTGCTATGTCAAAATCCGGAGTACTCTTCCACGCAAGAGGCTTGCCAGGATGCTCCTGCACCCGGGAGCCGGCTG
>VYZW01033774.1:10336-23237 GCA_013401315.1 Balaeniceps rex
CCCAAAGCTGTGTGACCATCTAAAATGTTTTCTTATAAAAATAAATGAAACAGGGAAGACTGATGATATGGGGAACGATGGGATAGCAGGAATCTCAAGCAAGTCTGCATAGTTCTTCAGATGTACAGAACAGACCAAGCAAAGCTTGAAAAAATAAGTGCATTCTCTCTCACGGTCTGTCAGTCACCTCAGGATTTTACTTTACCTATAAAATAATAATTTAAAAATATTAGACTAATGTTAGTAAGAAAAAATTCAAGTTATCCAAGTACCTATTAGATGAGATGCTTCTGGNTTTACAGGTTCAAAAATGATTTACAGGAGAAGCTATTACTGCATACCTCTCCCAGTCTGTAGCCTCTGTTCCCTTCCTTCCTGGCCAGAGAGGGAGCATGACTCAGCTTACAGCAAAAAGAGCAAGTTCATTTAAATAAATTGAAGTGGACGATGACCAATCCCAGAAGCTTTTGATAGGTTTCTATTTACATGCAACTGTAAAAAGCAAGATTTTTAGAAAATGTTATGAATTAGTCAGACCTGAGCCACCAACTCATTCATGTATCAAGTTCTTAAATAAAAAATGAACTGTTAAATGCATTAAACTCTGCCCCGATCAACATGGCAAGAAAGCCTATTAAATGTGTAGCACCTCCAGACAAAACAGTTTTTCAGCAGTCCTTTTAATCCCTTACCAGTAATCNACATAGTCTCCTTTTAATCCCTTACCAGTAATCAATTATCCTTCAAGCTCCCACATTATATAACTAGAAATGCTTCCTGAAGGTGACTGATAATTCATCAGGAGACTATGTTTTCATTCTAACTCCACTCTTTCAACCTTCTTCTACAAGATCTTGCACATACCAACAGCAAAGCTATTTTTCCTTTAAACATCATTTCTCCCTCTGAGCAGGTTTTTCCACATATACTACAAACTTAAAACTAAATGTTAATATACACAGGTTAGGCCTCAAATTTAGCTCTCAAAGGAGCAATATGGAAAATAAAATTTGACTCCCTTAAAGGAACAGTCAGTTACCAATTTCATCATTTTTATCCTTAAGGGGAACCAACTGAAATCTTAATCATACTTTCCCAAAGAAAATTATCTCCTATTTCTTCAGCTTAATGCTCTTCCAATGGTACCCAAAGCATTTCTTGATACACAAATCTGCACATGATGCTTTTAGCCTGAAAAACATTTACAGTTCCTCATTAATAGCTGCTGCCATAGACACATGCAAGTCTTCACTTTCACCCAGGAGTCTCAAATTACTTTAAGGAGGACCCATAAGCCACATAAAAATAATGTTATAACAGCCCATTCATTGATGGGGAGACAAAGCCACACAATAACCTGTCAAAAAGCATACACAGCCTGCTGCTCTTTGAACAAACAAAATTAAAACCAAAGAGCATCTTTCCCTGGACACCTCTGCTACTGCTTACAGGCAGTCATTTTTAACTCAGCCTTTGTAAGACAGCTGCCTCCTCACAAGACACTCATCCCTCAAGTCTTGCACACCCATCAGGCTTGCACACCGCTGAGCATTATGGCCCAAACCTCACGCTTCAGCTTCTACAAACCCTGGAAAAATACCCAAGTGCGTCAAAAAGCCCACATTTTGTTCCGCAGAAGAGGGCTAACATCACACAACAGGGTCCCCCATCATCTGGCCTGATGCAACAGATAAAAATCACCAAACCACCTCTCATCATGAAGGCCACAGTTCTGACCTAGGTGGCACATAAAGAAATTTGCTCAGGGAGAGGTGTGACAGAGAAGAAACCGTTTCTCCACTTCAGTCACTGTCCCTCCCAAGTCCCCCATGCCTGAGATTAAGCCTCAGGTTTCTGTACAACAGGCCAATATGGTGCAAGTGGGATTGATAACTCAAAACATCCTCCCAACACTAACAACGTCACACCAAGGTTTTACAGTAACATTACCTTCGCATTAACAATGTTTTTAACACCCTCTACCTGCCTGTGAAACAAGGTCTAGCAGCAGCAACTTGCTCAATTCTAGAATTATTCTAAAGTGAAATATTGCTAGTGGTCTGTTGCTGCTTAGCTTGCACAATCAAGTGGAGGTGTCTCTTTGCAATGGCTGTGTTCAAATCCCATAAGAACTCCAACAGTTTGCCCTGGAGGAGAACCTCCATAGGCACAAACTGCAAAACTTGCTGAGGAGAGTCCGTGTCTAGTAAAGAGCTCATTAGTTTATTCAGACGCTGCAGATATTCAACAACCGGATTTGGGAGGCCTCGGTAACCAATGCACAGCAAAGCCACACTAGTCCTTAGAGGCTCATGGGAGGTCGGACAAGCAAATGTGATGCATCTGAAACAGCAATGCAGTATAAAGACCAGGCCAGCTGTGAAGCGTGTAAAACAAGAGAGAATAGGCAAAATCAATGCATCTCCCATTGTAAGCTGATTCAACGAATGCAGAACGCACTCCAAAAGCTGCTGCTGGTACTTTGGTTCTCCATCATAAAGCAAAGAGAAGCTAAAAGTCAGCAGTGTGGCTGAGTCCAGGAGCTTTATTTCCATACTGGGTTGGCTTTCAGTATCACAGAAGGATGGAAAGCCCACCACAAGGCATGTGAATTGGTCACTACATTTTTCATTTAGGACTTCCTGATGACACCTGGAAAGATCAGACACCTCTGCCAGTATCAGCTCCCCAGGAAGAATGTCACACGAGTGACAAGGCTGCAGCATGTGTCTGCTTTTCAACCTCCCCCCCAGCAATTCTTTCATAGCTTCATTAAGATTTTCCAAGACTTGACCATCACAAAATGGAGAACATTTTACCACAGGTAGTCTTTTTCCTTCCAAAATGTACCACAAGCTACACTCAAGGTTAGAAGATGATCCTTCCAAGATGCACATTTTACCAGCATTATTTAAACTATGTTCTTCAGCCCAGTGATTAAAATAGCCCTTTGCCACTTTCTCATTCCATGTAAGGGTTTCCAGCATCTTCCTTTCATTGTACGTACTAAAATATTTGTTTCTTTGCCCAAACCATTTTGCATTCACGCTGCAACCAATCTGAGATTTCTTGACAAGCCAGTTATTTCTGGCAATAGGTTTCATATCAAATCTTTGCATGAAGAACTCTACTGCACAGTCTCTTAACTTGTTCAATTTCGTCTGCTCTGCTTCTTCCATGCGCTCAAAGAGATGGATGTTCTCAGAGATAGTCTCTACCTGGCACTTGTGGAAGAACATGCAACACTCTTCATGTATTTTAAGAAAAGATTCTGGTAGCACATGCTGGGGAAAAAGCGCTTTGTTGACCATTTCTGTTCCAAAGTTCTGTATCATCTTAGAAAGCAGCAGATGAATGCTTTCTCTGCCCATATAACGAAGACAAATCACATAGGCCTCTGAGTTTCCAGCTTTGCTAGTAGCTGGCTTAAAGACATGGACCTCCTCAAAAGAGCAGTTTAGCAGAAAGAGCAGATTGGTAGAACAGTGTTCAAACAGCGTGAACATCTTCAAAACAAACGATCCCCCAGTGCCCAGGATCATTAAAGCAGTGACTGTTTCACAGTAATGAAGGGGTGAGACAAGAGCCTCCTGTTCACCTGGATTTCCCTGGCAATCAAAGCTGCCATCAGCAGTTACCAAGTGAACTGTGGCCATATTACTTACAAAGCTCTGAAGTCCTGTTAGATGTTTCAATGTCATCACATCACCGGTGTTATCTGGGCCAAAGTACCACCAAGGCAACGTATTTGCTATAAGACGGTCATCCATGATCATCATAAGGGTGTCATTTGCTTCATGATAGGGGTTTAGAGTATTAGCTACCCAGTTCCAGTCGCAAGGGACATGCCGGGATTTCAAGTAGTGATTGAGGCTGGCTATAAAAGCTCCAGGTGCTTCACAGAGGTGGACAGAATTCAGTTCTCCGTCCTGAAGAGCTTCTTCAGGGAGAAGAGGAAAAGTGCACAGAATCTCATGAAACTTGCACCAGGCCTGGGTGCACAGCTCAGCATTCACAGATTTCTTCACGTAAGGAATTATTCTCCCTGCTTTATTGGTAAATGACGTGTGCTGATGCCATTCGTCCAGGTTCTTATCACTCAGTTGATTCTTCACTTCATTCATCGAGTCCTTTAGAGCCAGAAGTGAGTTGAATTCCTTGTGATCGCACATAAAAGCATCACTGGGATCTGGCAGCTGCCATTCATTATTCACTGGCTTAGTGTAAGTAAACTTCTTTGCAAAGAGCTTCTCAATTTCAGAAAGAATTTCAGGACTGAACTTTTCAAGGTTTGTAGTCTGGTCAACATAAGGCTTCTTACATTTGTTCATTCTTGGATTGATTCACAACCTGGAGAACAGCAGGGGAGAAGAAACAATGTCACTCCAATCCCAAGTGTATATAAATAAGCAAACCTTTTTTTAAAAAAATAAGTTTCTCCGGCTTAACCTCTGTATTCTAGAGTGAGAGTGAGAAATGCTTCACAGAATCACATACCAATGAGGAAAATAAATGAGGACCATCCTCAGTAAAGCTAAGTGGAAATCAGAGTTTTACAGGTTCAATCACCCTTCATGCTATTTACATAGAAAGAGTAGAAGTGTTGGCTGCTGCTTTGGCTCTGCACCGACCTCTAAACACTTAAATACAAGTATCTCTCTCAGTCACAAAAGAGAACATGCCACAAGGTATACAAATCAAACAAGTGGCCCAGAAATCTTTTAATCTGATTATGGCAGTATTTATCCATCTCCCTCAAAGTACAGAGTGGGGAGCCACAAGCAAAGGCAGCTTTGAGAGGGAGCACAGTTTTTCCTTCTATTTTCTCCTGACTCACAACAGCTAACCCTCACAACTCTTCCACCAAACCCCGTGTGATGCTGGAAGAGCCCCCTCACTAGCACCCTCAATAACAGCCCTTTAGCTGAAGAGACCCTCGTGAGAGGTTTAACACCAGCCTGCAAACAAAACCCCTTTTCTGGGCTCAGCATTACAGCTCTCTGCCAGGCCACTGCAAATCCTTACGCCTAGCTTTCCCTACTAGAAAAACAGTGATAAATCTTACATGGGAAGAGACTTTTTTGCATCCGTGGTCAGTGCTAACTCGTGCTTGATGCTGAAGAATAAAGTAGTATGAAGTGTTGTGCTTTGAGTGGATGAAGGCAGACTAACACAAGCATACCCAGCACAAAGCTAATGAGTCTGCTGCCATCTGCTCCAGTGTACAGCTCAAAGCACACAAGGCAGACGTTAGGTTCACTAACCAGAAATCAGCCAGCCAGCAACCTATTCAAAATTAAGATGTTCATTTAAGCAAAATAATTTAATCAAAATTACCATAAGAGACACGAAATCCCTCAGCATATAATTTTAACCACCCCCCAAACCATCCCATTACCTCAGAATCAAAATACGATGATCTTAAGTGTTACAAAACAGTTTAGTGTGAAAAAATAATGGATTAAAATTGAAAGAGTTGAGAAACTTTGGAAGCAAAGAGACAAAACATGGCCAACCTAAACATTTTACTCTTCCCCTTGAATCCGTATAGCATCTCAGGCCACAGCTCCACAACTGTCTCCTCTCATAACCATCTGCCCTCTGAGGAGCAGCACGTGGTTAAGTACATACGGGTGAAGTTTCATCTCTCATTTCCCCAATTCAATTGCATTTCGATAAGCACATTTAGTTTCACTTTCCTTTACACAGATGTCTTTTGGTTTTAATCTAGTCCTTTCTCACTACAGGTGCTGGGTAGAAGGGGAAAACTGAGGGAAACACGGGAGAGCACTGTGCCCTCAACTAGTTTTACTTCATTTTTAAATACCAACTTATAGTTGGTATTTATACCAATTTATAGCATGGCCTTTTAATTACAGCTCACACCAGCAAATCCCTGAACAAGCTATCATCCAAAGCATGACAAAGAAACAAGCACGCAGTCACCTGTTTTTTTTCTAATTATTTCCAGTCCCCATTGGCCTGGACTCGATCCGAGCCTGCTTAAGGGCTCTGGGCTCCTCCCCACCCCGCGGCTCCTCACACATCCCAGCGCCGGGGGAAGGCCCGCACCCCGGCTTCTTCTCGGATCGGCCCTACCCAGCAACCAGGCCCGTCACACGCTAGGGGATCACAGGGCTGCGGCGCTCCCGGGAAAGCCGCTCTCTCCTTCCCGCCCCCGCCACAGCGCGGCCCGGCCGCCTCCCTCCGCCCCGGCCCCTCGTAGAGCCGCGCCTGGCCGAGGCGCCTCCCAGCGCCGCCCGCTCCCTACGCGAGGCCGCGGCTGCCGCGCGGCCTAGAAAAACCCCCGCTCTTACCCAGCGGGCTGCGGCGGCGTGGCGGGAAGCGAGGCTAGGCTGGCCCGGCCCCCTCGCTCCACAGCCCAGCCCCACAGCCTCGCCCCGGCTGCTCCCCGCCGCCCTGCCCTCTCCTCAGTGGGGCGCCGCAGGCACCTCCCCCCTGTGCCAGGCGGGCTTTTATTTATTTTTTTTTAAATAAATATGGAGGGTTTTTCAGCAGGGGAAGGCCTGGAGTACTATCCTTCGCTGTTACTACTGGGAGAGGAGCAACAAGTGCCCGCATTCCCCAAGCGAAGGCTGCTCGGGTAGAAGGCAGGTCGCCTACTCAAGGCCGCACCATTTCAAAAAGCAGGCTGCTTGTCACCAGAAACCGCCGCTCATTTGAGCTGGCTAGCTTCTGCAGGGGCGGAGCAGAGGAGCTGCCTCCCAGCAGTAGTGCAGCCCAAAAGAAATAAGAAACTTTTATAGAAGTTATTTAACGAGCACTTACAGGTTTTTCAGAGAAAAAGGGGGAGGAAAGATTTGTGGCAAACTGCTAGCATCCCATTGGAGAGGAAGGGCTAAGGCTCAGTGCCCTGCATCTTTCTGCATGAAGACTTGGGACGTCTGCCCTGCAGAACCAGACGCAGCTGACCAAGGAACGAGAGCAAAGCACCATCACCTCCCAGCCCTGCAGGTGCCATGTCTCAGCACATGCTCTTCAGGACAGCCTCCATCTCTGGAATCAGCAGCAATGCTCCTCAGGAGTTTGCTTTGGCCTCTGTAACCCACAAGCAGATACTTAAGAAGGCTCTTGCACATGATAACCCACTTTGCTGCCCTTTCTAAATCCCCAGGAGACTTGTTACACCCAACTTGGGTTAGCAGGAGACAAGAGCCTTGAAGTATTAACAGGGCAATAATGAGCAGAATCAAACATCCCTGGAAGCACACATACACTTTCTAGACAGCAAACCAGCATCTAATCTGCAAGTAGAGGCAGGAGGGTCAAAGCAGATTAATTACTACAGCAGACAGAGGGCTCAAGCTGCTCTTGAGGTTTTAAGCTTTGTGGGGATTTTCCTATACTCAGGTTAGGGAATGAGGCACTTGCCAGCCCATTTGGAAACAAACATCACACGACGTAGCATGAGTTAGCAGAAATCCTTTCGCTGTAATGCTGGGTTTGCTATAACAAGGCATGTTATAGTCTGAAATGTTTTGGTTTTGTGTTTGTAGTAAAAAACTAAACAGAACATTCATTTAGTTTTGGCTTTCCTTCTGATATCTCCACTAATGCTGTGATGTTTCTGTTACCTTCCTTTTGTTATTACTGCATGCTCACACACCAGCCACAAGACTTGCACTGACTGAGTTCTGTGGACGATAGGTTATTTAAATCATTGAGTTTAAGAGTTGATTCTTTTTAATCTGTTCTTAAACACTTAAATTACCTTTTTACATGCTCTTGGGTTCTTAAGTGTTTGGACAATATCAGCAAGAAGACAACTACAAATCAGCACGTGGGGGAAAGCAGTATGTAAGACAGACTCTTAGTTTTTCAGTCCTACCCTGCCAGGCTTTTACTATAGCTTGTAGCTTCTCAGTGTCACAATCTGCTGGACTACTGAAGATAAGGCTCTCCCAAAATACAGGGGAGAACAATTCGTCACTGAGCATGCAACATTACAAGATTCCTAGCTAAAAGAAATAGCAACTGAATAACATGCTTAAGAAAAACATGATGCTTTTTCTGAAATTAAACCTTTAACTCAGCTTGTGAGCTTCAGTTTCCTCCTATGTTTTCCTAAATCTCTTCAAGTTAAAGCAGAAGTTCAAGTAGATACTTCTATCTTATGCTAAATAATCTCTTTTCTGTCCATGTGAGACACTCAAAATGGGAACATAGCACTTTCTTCCTGGATTAGTTCTGTTTTTGTGGAACTAATATTCTACCAGCTGATAGATAGCTGATCTTCTCCATATCAGATCATGAGATGTGCGCACAGCTGTGGCACCAAAAGTCCCAAACAGAAGCATCTGTCTTTAAAGGAACATTGTGCGGTTAAACATCAGAAGTTAAACATCTAATTAAGAACAAAGTAGTCTTGTTTATGTTTCTGACCTTTTTTTTTGTAGTTAAAATAGCAAAATGTACATATAGTATAAGCATGGTATGTGATAGAGCTGAGGAGTGTTGCTGGAGTGTTTGGGAGCTCTTTTAATCATATCAGATATGCAGGAAGGCTGCTGGGAGAACTACGCTGAGCCCTGGAAAAGACTTCATAGACTTTACAGGACACCCAGTACTTCTCACCCTGCTTCTGAAGATCAGCCCCCAAAATGTGTAATTCTGCATCAAGTCTCATCATGTTTTTAGCTATCACTGTGCAGGATGCAAGATGTGCATAAGTTGGGGAGATAGCATTGGTCTCTTAAAGACAGACAGGCAACAGCCTTTTTTAATTTTTTTTAAAAGTTCAGATCAAATACCAAAGGTGAAAGAAAGATTTACAGGGATACTTTTAACTAATAGTTTCCCCACAGGGATTTGCAAAGGCCCATCAGTTGCAAAAATCGCACCTAGCTTCAGGCTTCTTGAGATCTCTAGAGGATCTTGTCGTGTGCTTACGTATAGCTCTGGCTACACCAGTGTGTTTTTTAAAGCTCGCTGTAGGCAATTCTAGAGGAATACTTTGGATTAAAACTGAAAGGACACCATGGGGCTTCTGAAGGGCTCAGCTGTGACTTCTATGCTGTGGTTATGTTATGATCTGGGTAACCTGAGTCCGTGCCGGGAGGAGGCAGCCATCCAAATGGGACTGTGAAGTTAATGCTGCTGATTTGCTTAGAACCAGGTGCATATATATCTGAGCCCTCTCCTGCAGTGGAGAAATGGGACTACTAAGGAGCTGTTGCTACCTTGCACCCTTTGAGCCCCATCAGGGGCTGACTCTCATATTTTACATGTCTTGTGACTCTCAGCTATATCAAGAAATGGGTATGTGATGTATGAAGCTGTGCAGGTTGGTTGCCCTTAATGCAGTGGCTTGGCATGACCTTGGGGACCAGTCCGTAAGGGCTCTTGTTCTGCTTCTGGCTTGCAGTCCAAAGTCAGGCAGGTTTGCCTTTCACTTCCCTTGCTGGAGGAATTGCAGCCACAGTCTCCTATAGCAAAAGTGAGTTGTGAGACTTAGTGAACAGTGTCTAATGTAGACAATTAGTAAAATGATCTACAGTTGTCTAACCTTTGCTTCTTTACATAAAAATCACTGAAATGGAAATTAAAAGGAAAAACCTATAGACTATTCAATATTGTGGCATTATTGCACCACAAATGAGATAATGCAAAAGCATTGATCCTGTTGGGACAGCAGAAATACATCGTGATGGACCATGACTACAAGGTATAGTATGTTCACCTGCTGACCTCCAGAAAGCAGTGTTTGGATTCCAAAGAGGGGTTTTGAGGAAACAGGAACGTGGTCCTGGAGACCAGTGAAAGGTCTGGCCTTGAGCTCCACTGTGTGAAAGTATTATTGATTATTGAGAGAAAACCAGATCATGGAACAGAATGAACTTTGATCCTGTGTGGTCTCGATACATGCAAGTGTCCTTATTCTTCCTACGGAGAAACATACTCAGAGCTCCAAGCCAGCGGTTGGCTGTGATGCCAGGATATGAACTGTATTTACCTGTGTCGAATAGGGGAATACATCTATTTTCAAGATTCATTAGTGATACATATAGCTGTGTAGTACCATTTAACTATTTGAGAATTTTTTTCTTCTGTGACAGGGCTGAAAACATTTCTTTCTTCTTCCTTATAACTTTTAGTTCTTTTTTTCCAGTTATTTGTATTTATTGTAGGCCAGAGGGGTATCTGGCCTTTTGTAGTCTCTAGTCCACCAGGATCCATAGTTTCTTTTCCACTTACCCTCACTAAAGTGTTGTTGCAGCTCTCCACTACATTTTCCCCCGAGCTCTCTTTCTGCCTGCCTCAAAGCACTTTCACAGCACACAGCCCATCCATTCATCCCAAGCCTGACATACCACTGATCCCCAGTTGTGCTGTTTCTATCCCTTCAGAAAGTACAACTCCCTTCCCTCAAATCCCCAAATGATCCTTTTCTTTATAGCCTGTCTCTACTGAGTTCCTTGACACAAGCACTTTCATTTCCACAAACTCCCATAGCTACAACCCCAGTCTTATCCTTTAGCCTTTAACACCTCTCCTAGAGCTGGAAGATGGAGGTATTGGCTGGTCTTAGGACATCTCTGCTCTTTTCCCAATTTCTGCGGTATCATTTGTTCATGGATTTGGTCAAGTTGCTTTCTATTTCTGCCCGAGTCTTATAAAGCTGGTGAGTTTTTACAGAGCTGGCATACAATTTACGAATGCTGTGTCTGCTTCCCTGCCACTGAACATCATGCAACCCTTTACATGAAGTGATCTCCACCCTAAAAGCCTTTTCCCCACTGCCCTTACAGGAGGGCTATTTAGGACTGCACATTTGGGGTAACTAGAAGCTTTTTTCTCACGTCTAGCCTAACTGAACACGCATCTCCCCAGCTGCCTCGTGCCTGTCTTAAGTTTCTGTACCTCTCCTGCCTCCATGGCAGCATTTTCAGGCTGTCATCAGAGATTGCTTAGTTTTTGTTTTGCTCAGCTGACCATAACAAGCTTTTTGAATGTCTGGCTTTCTGTTCCCCTGGTCATCCCTTTTCTGCGTTCACTGTGGTCGGAGGTCTCTTTCCTGAAGATGTATGATGATCAGCACACACATCACTTCAGGCAGATCTTCCTAGAGATTTCTATTAGAATGATCTGTAGGGCAAAAATATATCTGGTATATAATTTGATCTGGTATATAATTTGATTTTATTTATCTTCCTTGTGGCTAGTAACACTCCTGTGGCTGTCTATGATAGCCAGTGTACAAACAAATGATGAGTTTCCAAATTGCTGCAAAAATCCTGATTAGTTCTTAGGGTGTGTTTAGTAATTTTTTAATCAAACCCGGAACCTGCATTTTAGGGAATCAGCAGAAAAGCAAAATCTTTCCAGGCTTTATCCATTTCATCTTCTTCCAAAACACTGAGGCAGAGTCCTGGCTTTTCTAAGTATGAGAGAATCAGGAAAAAATGTCCCCCAGAGAGAGATAAAGGTGAGCACTGCACCCATGAGGGCGTAGTAGTAATGCCTGTAGGACTTTGCTGGGGGGATGCTTTCTCCTGGACTAGGCTGACTTAAGTTGTCTCCACTGTGTAGACACCCTGTTAATCTTTCTGCAGCTCGGTTCTCTTTCCCAAAAGGGTGATGTGCAGTACATGTGAGAAGACCACAAGATAATTTGATGCTGTGATAATGTGAGCACACAGGGAAGTGGGAGACTTACCCTAAAGCATTAATTAAATGTTTTGATGAAATGCTTGCAAAATACTTCACAACACTTCTTTAGATAGAAATTGCTGTAGGAATGTAAAGCATTGTTATAAAATTATTTCAGGTGATTGTATCTGCATCCTGTAGCAGTTGAAGTTCTAGCTACAGAAACAGGACTTGAATGACACCCAAGTCAATAAGATCTGGATTATAGATATAATTTGCTGCAGACACATACATACAGAAAGAGATGACTGAGATTCTTTCAGGATGGGTGACTGTCAATACTCTTTCTTAAGGATTATGCAATCTATTCAATAACTCTTTTTTTTAGATAGATCTGCTTCAGAGTACTTGTACAGGAGCTGAAGCTTAATTAGTTTTTTCTCTTCCTCTCTACGGTGTTATTGGCATGAATGCCCTCAATACTCAAATTAATTTTTCTAGTAGGGTGAACCTTTATCTAGTACTGGTGCAGCCAATGCAGCATTACAGGTTAAAACTCAAGTAATTTTTGTTGCTGTTAAATAACAGACACTGCAGAAAGATAGATAAAATGGTCCCTTTTTGATAATCCTGTTTTCCATGTAAATCCAAACTAGGGAGGAGATTGTCTTAGATGAGAATAAATTGGGAAGAGCTCTCAGGCTGTCTGATCTCTTGTCTGCTTTGCAAAAAATAATCAGATTAATGAATGTAATCAGATTAAGGCTAATCAAGGGAGCATATCTGGGGAGCATCAGAACTCTACTGATACCACAGAATCACAGAATCTTTTGGTTGGAAAAGACCTTTAAGATCATCAAGTCCAATCGCACCTGTCCACTACTAAACCATGTCCCTAAGCACCTCATCTACCCGTCTTTTAAATACCTCCAGGGATGGGGACTCCACCACTTCCCTGGGCAGCCTGTTCCAATACTTGACAACCCTTTCAGTGAAGAAGTTTTTCCTAATAATCTAATCTAAACCACCCCTGGTGCAACTTGAGGCCATTTCCTCTTGTCCTATCACTTGCTACTTGGGAGAAGAGACCAACACCCACCTCGCTACAACCTCCTTTCAGGTAGTTGTAGAGGGCAATAAGATCTCCCCTCAGCCTCCTCTTCTCCAGGCTAAACAACCCCAGGTCCCTCAGCTGCTCCTCATAAGACTTGTTCTCTAGATCCTTCACCAGCTTCGTTGCCCTTCTCTGGACACACTCCAGCAACTCAATGTCCTTCTTGTACTGAAGGGC